>CM056376.1:41560193-41580592 GCA_029718625.1 Synaphobranchus kaupii
GAGAGATATATCATTTTTATGTAATTGAGTGAGAAGGTTGATCTAAAGCTCAGCATTCAGGCCAAGCCAAGCCCCAACAATGTAAACTCACACCTCTTAAAGGAGTCGATGGGGGCACATTACTGAACGTACACAAACACTTTGTTAATACGCTTCTAAAACAATGCCCAGCCACAATGCGGGTCACTGTTAAGAGGATACACAACCGGTATGTGAATTTGACATGCCCTCACACAGTGGTTGTGTATCCTATTAGAACCACAATGTTGGGACACTGCTTCGATACACGTCCATCTTGTGGGGACCCGTCTACGAGGAAACACAGCCTTAAGCGTTTGACAGGCTCTTCCGCTTGTTTCCCATTATTTCCTATTATTCGCCATTATAGCGGCGAGGAAAGATTACCATGGTTACTGTGCCGTTCTCTTCCTTTCGCCTGTATGGGTGGGGCGCTGACTGGAGTCTGGATGGAAGGGAAGGATATGGTCATGTGACCGTGCATCTATAAGAGAGTATTTCCTCTTTGTTTCCAGGAACAGAAAAATGGCGGGAGCGGCCGCCTCGTTCCCAGACACAGATTTCCTGGATCCACTCTCTCCCTCTGTCTCGGGAACAGAGGAAGCAAACCCACCCCTCCCTGCCCTCATTTCAGGAAAAGGGGCCAATTCACTACATATAGGTCTCATCCTGCACTGTTAGAACAGTGAGGGGAATTTCCCAATGTCTGAACACTGAGAGAGAGAGAGAGAGAGAGAGAGAGTGAGACACACACACACACACACACACACATGCTGACACACAAATATATAGGCACACATGAACCCAAAACACACACACACAGATGCACTACAACATTATAATATTATATGGTAGAATAAGAACTGCACAAGATTACCATAAAAAACATGCAGCCAAATGTGTCACCATGACAACTTAATTTCATGAAAAAAAAAACCTGAAACTATTTCTGCAGCACCTGCCACCCTGCCACTGGAGCACCATCCGCAGTGCAGACATGGAACACTCCAGTGTGAATTCCACACAAATGAGGATAAAACCCCACAGGAAAGACACTAGGGTGTATAAAGGCACACAGCTCTATTAACAGGAAGTAAGCATGGACCTTTTCCAACCCTGCGACTCTCTGATCTAATGAGCTCACAGCATTCTCCGCCCAGCAATGCTGCCGCCAGGTATAGCGTAACAGAGTTTTCTGGACTGAGTGCTATCAGTGTTACGTGAGTGGCCTCTCAGATGTCACAGAGTGACTGACAGCCAGCCTTTAACTGGGCAAGACCGGATCAGCAACAGAAAACTGTAATTCTACCTGTCCTGCCCTAATCAGAGCAAACTGTGTGTACCGAACTCAGTCAGCATAGTACTATAGCTAAAAAGAAATTAAATAATAATAATAATAGGATTGTGTGTACGTGTTATAAATATATATATATATACAGAGGGGTGACAAATTATAGGAAAGACCCCTACAGTGAGGGGGTCCGGTGGCTCTGTTATGCTGTGGGGTGAATTTTCCATTTTCCTGGCATGTCACCTTAGAGGGAAGGGTCACTGTAAATCAATAGAAAGTTACTCTGAGTGCTCACCTTTATCCTATGATGAAACATTAATATCCTGATGGGAGTGGTCTCTTCCAGAATGACAATGCGCCCATCCACAGGGCACGAGGGGTCACTGAATGGTTTGATGAAAATGATGTGAATCATATGCTATGGCCTTCGCAGTCACCAGATCTCAACGACAATCGAACACCTATGGGAGATTTTGGACCGACCTGTTAAACAGCACTCTCCACCACCATCATCAAAACACCAAATGAGTGAATATCTTTTGGAAGAATGGTGTTCCATCCCTCCAGCAGAGTTCCAGAGACTAGAATCTATGCTACTAGAGGTATAATCTATGCCCAGGTGCATCGAACTTGTAATGGCGGACCCAACCTGTCGTGGTGGCCCAACACCTTACTAAGTCACTTTCCTTTAATTTGCCACCTGTTTGTATATATATATATATATATATATATATATATATATATATATAGAAGCGGTGAAAGGCGTCTCAACCACCGCCAATCTGTAGCAGCAGTCTGAGTGGAGCACGGCAGCCATTTTGCTCCAGAACTGTCACCGTATATATCCCTTAGGTGAGGAGGGAGGAAATTACTGACACACATTTCTCCTTGAGGTTTCTCATTGACGGCGTTTTTGGTTTACTTACTCCTTTGAATGACGAATGTTAATTCAAGAGGACTCTGTGGACAAGGAAGTGATAGACTACGGCCAATGAGTGCTGTCCAAGGTTCTGAAATCCACAGATGTCGCCATCTAGAAAGGCGACAATCACTTTGACTTCATTGTCATTGGCTGGCTATAACAGGGAGTCCCCAGTGACGGAACACGATTGGCCTTGTCCCACCATGGGGACCGGTGGGTGTACGTCAGCCACAGCTATGGTCCCACAAAGTAACCCATTTTCATACAGAAATACATATTTCGTCTGTGCAACAATGGGGACACTGTGCTGCCAGAGGAACAGACTTAGATAAGACAGTCTAAAATAAGTCATTCATTAGAGCTGCCATTAGAGATTCTCTGGCTCTCTTTGTGAAAACCAAGAGAAGGCTTGCATGCTCTTCAGCTGTATCCCAGCTTCTGATTGGTTACAAAAACTCCATCTTCCCGCCCCTTTACGTTTCTCTCCATAGTAAATATTTAATGAGATGTGAGTTCTCAGTGAGGCTCCGTGGTTAATGAAGGCTGTATTAAATATCCAAGCAGATGATGCCACAGATAGCACTGTGAAAAATAATTGATAAACATCCTGTAGTCCATATAATAAACAGGTGGACATGCTCCACTTGATTCGGGCTATCACTCTCCATGCACAAGAACCACAAACAATTAACACGCATTCACTAAAACAAGGTAAGGCCAATAAACGCAAGCTAACTCTTGAAGGTGTTTCACATCGAGAGCAATACACTGTTTCCAACTGAAGTCAGAGGAAATGGTCTAAACACAAGCTACTGATTCCAAACTTCATGCATGCGTGTTTACCAGCGACAACCTTTGCCCGAGTTTCTGAGCCATTGCCCAGGGAGTGCTTGTCTGATTTAAATGCTTATGTGATTTGTAAAAGCCTATTGCTGTGGTGACCTGGTCCCTGTGTTTTTCCTTAAGAGGCTGAGAGAAGGGTTAGCGCTAGCAGCACAATGCACAGAGACGTGAGGAGAATGTCGATCCCTGACAACGGCGCACAATAAGACCCGAGGCGGTGATGTCACCGCACCCGCCCCGCCTGACCCAGTGCAGTGTAAAAGACCCGCTGTCGCCCTTTGCGGGAAACACTCGTGAATAACGCGGAAATTTCTCGAAGTGACCAACACGTTTGGGACGAGCTGCCGAGGAAGGAAATGGAGATTTTGAAATAAAAGGAGTGCATCACCCACTGAGCTGACAGGGGTCATAAAGTTAAATGAATGCCACGTTGCAGCTCCAAGCTCTGGCCGTGACTGGAAGCCTCCTCGATCCCTTCTTATGACTTAAGCCTTCCTGAGGTTCCTCAAGCAACGAGTGAGTGCGATGGAGAAATCTAGAACAATTTGTCTCCCCAAGAACAACATGTATATTCACCTCACACTAGTGTTGCACGGTACACCGAAACTTCGGTACTTTTTCGATACTTAAAAAAAAAAACGGTTCGGTATTAGAATTTTCCGACGTTCGGTACTTTAAAAAAAAATTTAATATTATTCTTTTTTTTTTAATATAATCTTTTTTAAATTTTTCTTTTATGTAGCTGCAATATTTCCCTTACCGCAGAATGCTGGAATGATCAAAATAGCATCTGGAAAAACCCTTGCCAAAACAGCTTCGGTTTCCCGTTAGGCCTAATTACATTTTCAATGGCAGCGCTGATATTATGAGGGTGTAATTATAGTTTCCGCCTCTACGCAAAATGGCGCACTTTCGTCCATTTCGCTATCTGACCAGAACTCTTACATTTTAGTGTAGAGTAAAAGCTAATACTGCAGAGGCAGGAGTTTCATTCTGCCTGTTTTTAAGGACTGATTATGGATCAGCACTATGGAGGAGTCTCAAAAGCAGCTCTACAGTGCTGCAAAGATAGCTGATCCAGAAACAGCCCGTAAAAACCGGTAGAAACAAACTCCTTGTCCTGGGTTTAAGTTGTATAGTTCTGAATATCATCTGTGAAGCTAAGGGGGGTTTATTGTATATAAGTTCTGTTTTAAGTTTATTAATATTATAAATAACTAATATTTATTTACCATACGCCTTTGTGAGCAAATATTATTTTAGCTCAGAATGGAGAAATGCACCACTTTACCAACACCCTCCCCATGTGTGCGACTACTCTCCGTACCCCCGACCTGCGCGATGATACTACCTCGGCCCCGCATGCGCGTTTGATGACACCGTGTACGCGCAACAACACTGGTAGTTTCGAGGGGCCTACCACCCGACCTGAAAAAAAATCTAGGGGAAACACTGTACTGTATGTGACTATTCTGAAATAAATGTATTCTGTAGCAAATTTCTGAATGATACAGCTTCTTCTTCAGTTTGAACTTAAAACCATGGATGTGCAGGGAATATTTTTTTAGATATTGACATTTAAATAAAACTAGTAGAAACGAGGAGGAAATTGCCTCTGAAGGGCCAAAGTAAATAGGGTTAAGGTCATTTCAGTAGAGGTACCGAGTATCGAATCAGTATCGTTTCAGTTTCAAGTACCGTTTCAGTATCGAGTATCATGATACTAAACCTGGTATCGGTATCGAAGTCAAAATTTTGGTATCGTGACAACACTACCTCACACACAGGTTGGACAGTGTGTGTGTGTATGTATGTGTGTGTGTGAGAGAGAGAGAGAGAGAGCGTGCGTGTGTGTGTGTGTGCATGCATGTGGCATACGTGTGTGTGTGTGTGTGTGTGTGTGTGTGTGGAGTTCACTGGTAGGTAACAGAAGATGATGTGGGATGAAATTTAAATTCAGTGCATTTCACATTGTTTTGGAAAGTGTGGTGTTAAATACACCCTGCAGATTACAGCACCCTAACTCAGCCCTGTATCGCACACCCACATTACCTCACACGGCCAACCGAGCCGCCCAAACACCAGGCACAAACACAAACTAACATCTTTCCTTCCTCTTTGTGCAAGAAGTATAAATAAGGGAGTAACAAAATTTGCATATAAAGCACTTGGTTATTGGGTGTTAAACCACTATTTTCTTTTAAAAACCTCAGACTTAGGCCATCGTCCTTCCTTTGGGTTGCGGAGCTCCTGCTTGCTCATTTCACACGCTGATAAAGATGCCTCTTTCTCCGTTCACATTAATAGAAGTCGGCTGTCAGCTTTTGCGGTTCGGGCCGTCTCCGATACGATGCCTTTGTGTCCAGCCGGGGGACACTTTGAGCGGCCTCATACTGTGCAATCTTCCAGACCCCCCACCCCACCCCACCCCACCCCACCCCCAGCCCCCAGACGGCCATCGTATCCTCAGGCCACTAAATCCATTTCTCAAGCCGCAGATGTCTCGGTAATTGGTTCCGCGGCGAAACCGCGCAGCAAGCCGGCGGTCCTGAAAGCCTTAAACGCATCTACACTGTCCGTTCTTTCTGTCTGTTCCCGTTCTTTTATTAACCCGCTGCTCAACCCTTTGACATCCGTCGTGTTTCCATACCGGTGTGTAAACGGAAATACGACGGGCTGTACAGGACTGTCCACTGAAAGCAGGTTAGTAATGTCCTCCTCTGTATTTGTGTCACATAGTCTTGCTTCATCCTGCTCTAACAATGAATAAAAATGGCTGTAGCAGCTCCTCCGCCTCTCTTGTCTCCATTAATTATAAAGTGAACTGCAGGACGCTGCTTTAAAGCTGCTCACGCCCTTTTCCGCATACTGGCCGGAGAAGCTTTAACTCACTCTTCACCTTTCAAAAATTGGCAAGGCCTCAAATTTACCCTGTGGCTCTTATGGCTCTCAATTGCAGTTTTAGGTTCAAAGTTTAGGGGCCTGATTCACTAAGACCTTTGGCGAGTGCAAAAACCTTTAGCACACGCAAAACTAATAACACGACCAATGATTATTGCAAAACAAATACCATGACCAATCATTTGTCATGGATTTGCGAGTGGTAAAAGGTTCTGCACATGCTAAAAGTCTTAGTAAATCAGGCCCTAGGTGTTTTAATTTTTGACATAATACAAGTGTCTTGGATGATAGAAAACATGTTGCAATTCAAATATTTTCCAAAATATTAGCCTAATTATTTTATTTTTATTGAATTTCCCTTGTAGTGTCGGTTTCATTATAGTTGAATACATGGTTCTTGAGATTAAGACCAGAGACTCATGTCCCCTACAGGGGATAATGAATTTCTGATATACAAAAACCCCTCCAGAGCCAGCTTTGAAGATGAAAGGCACAGATCAACAAGTATCCCCTCAATTAATCTTTTTTTTTTTACACGTTTAATACAGAAGATTCTATCACCTATCCATTCAAATATGTATTTCTATTTGTATTTATGCATTAAATAAAATAATAAAGTATCACATGATGGCACAAACCTTACACAACCTCAGCTCTAAAGAAAAGAATACCAAAGCATAAACTTGTAAATAATAAATACGTAAGATAAAATCAGGATACCACACAAACTGGTTATCCTTCTGTGAATCACCAGCAAGAACTGGCCTTAGGCTCCGTGTCAATACTGTCACTGTCAAACACGACATTCAAAGACACATGTATAGCCTAAGAGCCTATATATCACATCTATTTTTATTTTTTATTATCGAGGCTGTTTAATTGCCGATTCATTGCTTCTGTGAAAACATACTACAATTAAAAAAGAAAGAAGAGAAAATGAAATGAGTGAAAACACCCATTGTGTAGAATAAAGAGCAGGACAAATGCACAATTACAATATAGCCATTTAGCGAGCACTCAGAGCAATGTACAGATTCCATTCTTTAGACACATTCGTTTACATAGATACTTTTCAGAAGAAATTCAGGTTAAGTACCTTGCTCAAGGATACAACGGCCGTGTGTCACCTGGGAATCGAGCCAATGGCTTTGGAGTCACGAGACCAGCTCTCTAAGCGTGACACTACACAGGCTCGCCAATTCCACAAAGTGTATGAGCCATCAGCCACTAGCCATGACACTACAGTTCAGTAATATGATAGCAAAGCCGTCTGACTGAGATTGACGTTTACAGTATTGGTCCAGTAATTCAGCCATTTCCCAAGACGCTCCACGGACAAACAAAAACAAATCGGTCAGTACTACTTTCTGAGGGCTGCAGGCACAAACAGAACCGTATCTACCGCTACTTGCACTTTCAGCACACCTCTACATGGATGGATTGCTGTTCCCATTCCCCTGAGAAGAATTAGTCATTTTAGTAGCAGTTGGCACAGAGATATGCATTGTTCCCGACTGATAGCAACAGAGAGCCAGAGTCCGGAGAGGGGACTGTCTGTTAGGAGCTCAGCAACCATCCATCTTTGTACTGTGAGACATGAGCTGCATAGGCCAGAATTCACATCCTTCATACTTGGCAATGGAAGGAGCAATAGAGAGAGAGAGAGAGAGAGAGAGAGAGAGAGAGAGAGTGGGGAGGGGGGGGGGGGGAGAGAAAGACAGAAAGGGGGGGGGTGAGAGAAAACACTGCATCAGCATTTTTTTGGGGGGGGGCACTACCAGGACCCTGAAACAGCAGTACTGCACATCAACACCAAAATAATAATGAGCACATTTTCTATTTCTCCCGACTTCAAGAGTGGAAATGGACTACAAGGAGAGGGAAGAAAACGGTGAAAAAGGTGAGAGAGATGGAAGAGAGAAAGAAAAATAGAGTAGGACAGTGAGAAGAAAAGGCAGAGAAGGGGGGAGTAGGACAGAGCAAAGGGCAGATGGGGGGGGGTAGGACACAATGAGTTTCATAAATTGCCCTTATGAACACCATGAGACTGACTTTCCTCCAACAAACAGCAGCAGGTTTAAATGGCAGCAGGTTGAGCAAAAGAGAGCGGTGCACTCCAACCTCCTGCTACGCCATTACAGTGCCACAATGGCGGCAGTAGTAATCACTGCAGGAAGACTTTTGTACTGAGAACACCGAGCCCCCATGGGCCCTGCAGCCAACGGGCACAACATTGGGGGTCTATTAACTCCACAGAGTAACTGAGATAGATGAACAGCACCAAACTGACAGCTGCACAAACAAGCAAAAACCTAGAACCCATTCCAAGGACTATAGTCTGTTATCCATCGCCACCCACCATGTTCTGGGATGAAAGGACTACCTTGCCAAAATCTGTGTGTGTGTGTGTGTGTGTGTGTGTGTGTGTGTGTGTGTGTGTGTGTGTGTGTGTGTGTGTGTGTGTGTGTGTGTGTGTGTGTGTGCGTGTGCGTGTACTGCAGTGGAGTGGAGTGTCTTTCAGAGCACACCAAACTGACAGGAAAGACCCCCTCTTGCCCTTTGGGTTTGCCGTGTCTTAATATCAGAAAGGTTGAGGCCCGCATTTCAATAGCAGAAGCACCCATAATGACGGAACAGCTGCATCAACACTTCACTGGAGAATGTATGCATCTTGCAGTATGCCAGACACGCAGAAACACACGCACGCACACACCACAGACACGCCCGGCTCCACAAATCTGCACCCTCTGGGGCCCTATCTTACACCCGGCGCAAAGCGGCGCTAACGCAAACGCAAGTGTCTTTGCTATCTTACACCCGGCGCTAGGTCCATAATAGCGCCTAACGCTTACACCGTCAAACTAGCATGTTTGACGGCGTAACTCTTGCGCCATCATTAGTGAACTGGGCGTGTTGGTCTTAAGATGAGGAGTGGCCAGGATTCTTTTTGGCGTATTGCTATCTTGAGCCAGCAGAAAGCGCTTGCGCTAGAACCACCACAAACCTGGTCTAAAGTCATGTCGCAGTTGTTTACATGCTATTTTAACGGCGCATATAAGTGCGTCTACATAGGCGTGTGCACAACGCGCATACCCTCCTGTCTGTTACACACAGGGGCGTGCACAGGCATGACTAAAATATCTAGATCACAATGTGAAATATTATTATTGTGTAGGCCATATCAAAAATGCATAATAATAAAAGGTTCCATAGGTCCACATACCTTTCCCTCAGCGAAGGGAAACAATGCCACATTACATTGCTCTCAGCCCACTCCATCAACATCCAGGCGATGTGCGATGGTACGGGACAATGGCTATCCATTAAAAAGGAGCTGATAACACCTATAGCTATCAAGCCTAATGCGCGAATTGTCTTTGCACCTAATGCGTGAATTGTCATTCAATGGAAAACTCGCGCACGGCAATAGACGGACATTTAAGTTCTGAAAATGCGCTTCAGATGTCATTACAATACAGCTCTGTTTATCTATGAATACAGCCTGTAAGTAAATAGAATGGTTTGTGACTGAAAAAAGTTCAAAACCTTGTCCAGTGAATATTGCATTTATTGTTTTTCAAATAGCCTAGGCTACAGCGAATTCGCTGTGCATAAGTTTTTTTTCGATAGCCTATGGTTAAAAAACGGAGATGTCACCATGTTAACTAAATTGTAACCTTAGCTATTCTTCGTCCTTCATATTTTTTTAAATTACAGTGACCAGGTTTCCATACTCTCACCGTTTAAAACCCAGCTGATTTCACCCGTTATTCCTTAACTGAACAAAACGATTTTAAAGAGAACTAAGCGTCTAATTAGAAACTAAAACAAATTTGCAGCACGTTACACAATTAATTCACAATTAATTTTAATGCCATTCTCTGCACGTGAGCTGCATGTTCTCAAGTCGCACGTTTCACGGTCTTCCTGGGAAAGTGGATTGTTTTAAAGGATTACGCTACGAGTAAAACAGGTTGGTCACATTTCCATAAACAGGACATTATTAAACAAGGGGAAATATGCGTGAACTTATGGGTTGCGAACCTGACAGCTTTATTGTAGGCTAGTGTCACCATTAAGGCAAAATAACGGTATGTATGTTATTAATCAATATTAGCCTACTATGCAGGTAGCCTAATGAACTTTGGATGAAGCTTGAACTTCGAGAATTCCATGAGAACAGCCTCTTGGAATTGATGTTTGACACTTTCGTTGCATAATCAAACAAAATTCGCTGAACAAGCAGGCTAATTTGGCGTTTTCTAAGGTGAGACTGAAGCCATTGATAGCTTATTCTCAGCTGTTGCAGGTCCTTTTAACGAAATTTAACCGCACATATTTTGTAAAATAACAGCCCTGTCTGGAATTACCGGGAACTCATAGGCTAATGGTTAGTCCGAATAATATTGATCATACTCCATTTAGCCTATTCCTTGATCACACTAAACACGCACGAGCATGTCTGTTTCGCCATCATAAGCAATCCGCCAAGGTGGATAAGCAGGCTTTTAAAGGGAATGGGATATGACATTTTGATTGGTTTATTGAATGTCACGCCCAAGACACACCTATAATTAATGAAGCGACTAGGTTCAGCCCAGTTGCGCCATGCGCCGTGCTTAGCGCCAAAAAAAACACGCCGTTAAAATAGCAAAAGTGGACTTGGACACGCCCTAAATGGACTTAGCGCCATGCGCTTAGACTAAGCGCCAAGATCGCCAAGATAGGGGCCCCTGGTGTCTACACCTCAGTCTGCTGTAGACAATCACAACTATGCTATTATAATATGAATATAGTTTTATATTGTTTCACTTTGTTTTAAGATTTTTTAAGTGAGGACACCTTAAAAAAAAACAGAAACATAATAATAATAATAATAGTTATTATTATTATTACTATCATATTATTATTATTATTATTATTATTATTATGTGAAAGACAGGGAAATCAGCTCCCTGGTGAAGAAAAAATCCTAAATACAATGGAGGGCTAAACTTTGACCTTGGGACAGCTCCTATCCGTCTCTTGATGACTCTGAAGTCATGGGTTCAAAATGGATAAAAATGAAAGGCAGTGGGTTGTGCAGTGTGAAAGGGCCGGTGGACCTAAGGCCCTCTTTAGAAACAGGGTTGGGAGACACCCACTCTATTGTTCTGGGGTTTGTCCCACCTATTACTATTTAAAAGAGGACATGGGACAGTGTGTTGCTCTTGACATACTCAGTTTTGAAAAGCTGAGGTGGAGAGGCACTTAGCACAAGGCTAATCCATGATCTTGAAACACCATTAAGAGTAATCATGTATGCCATTTGGAGGCAGGTAAAACACCAGTCATTATTAAAAATATTAACGATAATAGCGCTGTGACCTGCGTTTGACGACGATGCATCAGTTATATTATTATTATTTATTCAGCAGTTTTTTGAAGGTGTGTGAAGGATTTTACAAAAATCGTAAAACAAGGTGAAACAACGGATGGATCAAATTTTTTAAAACCGCAGAAGCACAACATATGAGTGCTTTAGCAAACCAAGACTTGATAAAACCAGCAATTTAGCCAGGAATGCCAAAATTGTGAAACCACACATCTCAGAATGGTGCAGAAACCGTACTTACTAATTCTGCCAGCACTATTTTGCTGATACTTCTGAAACAACAGAATAATCCAAGATAGAGATGACCTCCTGCAATAATTGTTTTAAAATAATCAGAATTATGTTTCATTTGTACTCTAGTATTCCTGCTAATCCTCCCTGAGCAGATTTTCCATCATCTGTTACCACTGGAAAGCAAAAGAAGATGTTCAGGGGGGATGAATCATAGCAAGACCTCTGTTTCAGATTCAGCATGTGACGTGAGTAGCCCAGTGTGTGTGAAATAGGCAACAATTTTCTAATTACACCTGTTAAGTTAAGAATCTGGAGCGTTTTGGTTTTGTGCAGGGAGAGCTGGTCTGTGGGGGACTGATTTCATTCCTCCTCAATCCGTTTTTTAGTTACTTTGCTGAGGGAAATCTTTGGTGTGCAATTATAAGTGGCTTACCTAACACAGTGATGGAGAGACTTAAACCGTGTTAAATGACCCAGGTTCTATTTCATCGCTAACATAGGCCTATCACTTCCCCTCTCCTAAACATGGGATTGTGTTTAACGTTAATACAATCCTGTCCCGATGTCAGTGCGAGTAGCAATAAAATACTCAATACTCAATACTCTGACTTTAGATTCAACGCAGTTTATCCACCAATAAAGTAATTATATTAAAGTCATTCCAGAAGCTTTCCGGCGGATATGACACAGGAGTCAGAAACTAGTCATTGTCCTCCAGATGTAACCTGTCACTGTCACACAAATGCAACAATAGGATCGTTCTACAGTTATCCTAAAATAAAATGCATAACAGTAGGCCTACATAAGATTGAGTAAAAAGGTGCAGTACGTCAGCGTTCAAAATCAGGCTACAATAAACCACACACCACTAAAAATCTGTGTCTTAATTTTGTCTGCGCCTGACAGTATCTAACAGATTATCAGAAGCCTTTCATCTGCGATTCCCTGTTGCGGAGGATACAGTCACCTGCAGGACTGTCAACACACACAAAGACACTGTGACTTCGGTGTTGACTCCGCACATCTGCCAGTATGTTACGTAACGTCAGTTCTGGGCGATCGCTTATTTCAAATGAATTGGCCTTACCGTATTTTACAGCAAGCCTGTGGTTAAACCGCAATCAACTCGTGGCCAACATGGGAAGGTCCAACCCTAGGCTACGCTACCTTACAGACAGCCTAAACTATATGATAATAAAATAGCCTACTGTCAGACACAATAGCCCTTAGGACGATTCTTCATAATGATCTGTAGTTCAGACACAATCACCCAAACATCGTATTACAAAAATATACTGCTGGGTATAACACCTGTCCAATTGTTTGATTCGCACAAGCCTAATTACGTGACCTGTGCGTCCTCATAATTCATGCTAGCTGGGCTATTATAACAATAACAAAACAAATGACAAATTAATTTAAGATAGCCTACATAAGCATGGCCATTATTGATAAAACATTGATGAAATAGAATTCTCATAAACCAAGCGTCCACTCAGTCAGTAGCTAGCCTATTGCAGACAGTGAATATAGCTTAGCCTACAGCGCGTATTGATAAGCTCAAGGGCAACACATTATAGTGACCCGTTAGAAAACAACGTCATCAAATATAATGGTATCGATATTATTCGCCATCGCCGCTAGGAAACAGGATAGCAACCACACCGCCAGTATGCTATGCACCGTATTAGTCGGAGAATTCGACATGAACGTGGTCTTTTGTCAGTGTAGGCTACCAAGCGTGGTGGTGAACATTATGTCACATAGCCTATGTTGTGTGGAGTCTTTGTGTTAACTGCGGGCAGCATTTTCTGAAAACCGCATTACATCGGAATCGTCGAATTTGATTATTGGGAAGAATATGCCAACTATGAGTGCCACGTAGCTTATTGCTAATGTATAGTGTCTTTGCAGTCTTTCATTTTAACTGCGTTATATATATTTTTTTACTCCCCTTCAATTTAACTAGGCTATGCTAGCATTGGGTGAGATGTTGCGTAAAACAAGCGGAGGGAGACACATGTTATCAAACGTGTATCGAACAAACAAAATGTTAAACTAAACCTCTAGGTTACTACATCGCAATTGCATCATTTAAACCTGGAATAATGACGCCGCGGTCACTGCACTTGTCTCGGGAGAGGTCCCTGTCAGACAGGCAGGCTTGCTTGCAATATATTCTACCCCGGTCCGCTAAGTGTTTGGCTAATAGCTAGAGCTGACGAATAAAAATAGCCTATGGGAAACAGCCGCACTTACATTGAGTGTCTTCTTGAGTGCTTTATATTCTCATATTTGTAATATCCAACTGTACTCTTGATGACAATAGCGACAGAAATAATCCTTGGCGTTCCGAAGACGTCTACAGCAGCCTATGCTTGCTTTTCGACACCCATAGACAGTGAGCGCACCCTTCGGAGCAGCGATAGGCTGACTATGGGCTGGACCCGCTGTCTCTACGTCACGGGCGGAGGGTGGGGGGAAATGGGGTGGGGGCCATGGGCCTCGCTCCGGTCTGCAGAGATGCAGTTGATGCAAGGCAGAGTTAACTGTTCCAATCCCGACATCAGCCAGTGGTGCATTGTCGGAACCAGTCGTCCGCACAGCATTTTTGTGCTGTCCATACACTATTTATTGGATCCAATGGAATGATGTGCTGTTTATTTTCATATCACAACTTTAAATGGTTAAATTTAAATTAATACTTTCCAGAACGATATGGTTCCTCCTGTACAACATCAGGAGGATTCGACCGTACCTGACCACCTACTCCACCCAGCTTCTTGTCCAGACCATGGTTACCTCACGCCTGGACTACTGCAACTCCCTGCTCGCAAGCCTACCGGCCTGCGCCCTTCTGCCTCTTCAACTGATCCAGAATGCAGCTGCCCGGCTTGTGTTCAACCTCCCGAAATTTTCCCATGTAACCCCCCTGCTGAGGTCACTCCACTGGCTGCCAGTTGCAGCCAGGATCAGGTTCATAGTTCTGACCCTGGGCTACACTGCAGCCAATAGGGCAGGCCCCGCCTACCTGCAGGACTTAATCCAGAACTATGTTCCTGCTCGACCACTTCGCTCTTCTACAGCAGGGCGACTCGCACTTCCCCCCCTCCGTGTCAACGGCTCTCGCTCGTCCCGACTGCGGAGCTTTTCCACCTTAGCTCCTCAGTGGTGGAATGAACTTCCCATTCCCCTACGTTCTATTCCTTCAAGGCCTGAAGACACACCTCTTCAGACTCCACCTTGACTGATATTCTAACCTAGGACCTCATGGTACTAGTTCCCTGTGTTTTCCTGTCTGTTTGTTATAGTTTATAATAGTATTTAGAATAGAAGTGTAGTATAGCTGATTTACCCACAGCTTACTGTGAACTACAGTCAACGTTCATTACTAGGGATAGCTGCTACATTATGGGAAGGATGTGCTTTGTCTTGTCTGTTCTGTAGTGATCTTGATGACGTCTCTGTATGCACTTATTGTACGTCGCTTTGGATGAAAGCGTCTGCTAAATGAATGTAATGTAATATGTTCTTCCTATAGGCTACAGTGCTGCATCATCCCCGAAGATTTACACGACGACTATTTTGCACAGCGCTTAGTTTAAGTTTTATAAGCGACGCAGTCCGAAAAGGTTTCTGAACTCTGCACCCTGGATGTGTCTGGCTGTTTTTTTACGTTGTCACAGAACATATGCAACATTACTTTCACTACCCCTTCCTGGTTGCCAAGGAGTCAGCAACTGAGAAAACCAAAAAGGAATTCCCCAATTAGTTAATAAATTAGTTGTTAATTATATAGTCGTCCAGTGGCATCAGACATACTATTATGCTACATTATTTTCCAGAGATTTTAGAATATTAGTCTGTTTAAAATAATCAATGCAATGTTTATATTTTGTACATGTAAAATTTAGTATTAGACTAAAACAAATCAAACCGTCTACTGTAGGCCTACAAAGAGCAAATCAAGCAACAAAGCCTTCTTTACAAAAAATAGCAAACCTTTATTTTTTGGCACTTTGTTTATGTAAAGGTACATACAGAAATAGTATTCAGTCTGGATATTTGTTAAGAGATAAAAACATTTTGCTAGGAATAAACATAATTAACACCTGTGAACTAAAAAGGTCCCACACCACAGGTAAAACTACTTCAGAGTAGTACTGAGCACCCAGCAGTTTCAACAGTCTGTGTTAAAATATCTCCCTTTTAAACACATACATTGTGCAATTTGACATTGAATGCATTGAAAGTAACAAAAAAGTAAAATTGTGTTGGATATTAACGCGTCGTTTCTGAGAGTGTGACAATAGGAAAATCACAGATTTGAAGAAAGACAACATAAATGTCACTGCAAATAATAGCCCATATCACTGTGTTCCAGTAGCTGCATAGATAGATTAGAAATACATAAAACAGATACAGTATATGTTTGGATGCGGGTACCCTATTGAGAGCAACATTCATTTAGTGTATAGCCTTTGTGTACAGTCGCAGCTGGTTTTATTTTAGTGTAAACCATATTAACCAAAATCTATAATACATTCCTAATGTTCCCCTGACAACGGAATTTTACAGAAGGTATATGAGGACATTATTGCCTGGGAAACACCATCTGTAAACTGCACCCCAAAGAAACAAAAAGGTCATGCTATTAAATTCAAGAGTCACTTCAACATAGATTTTGCTCCCAAAATGGCAGTTTTTTTTTCCAAACACAAGAACACATTTTGAATAAAGTTCCCTTTATATTCACACTGAAAGGCATTTCTTTTTATTGCAATATTGACTGAGGTTGCATCAGAGGTTCTGTGCATCACTATAGGGAAAAGATGCTGGGCTTGGCTTGCTTGTACAGTGGGCAGCCATGTACACTCAAACCCTCTCCATCTGCTTCTGTTTCTAAATGGGAATAATAAACCCCCCACCCCCCCAAAAAAAAACAACATGCCTAAAAGAATGTTGTCTTTGTCTGCAGTTATACAGAAAGACATTCATGCTCGAGTCTAAGATGTTGTGCTATGCCATCCCTCATGCAAATGAAATTTACGGCGATAAATTAAAATAGAACGTATCATAAAGGTAAAAAAAAAAGTTTACAATTAAATACATAATCATATATGGGCAAATATACAAATTATTAGCACTTTCAGATATTGCTATATTTCTAATAGCGTATTGCTGTGAAATAATATTTCTCATTATATTTTCTAGAAAGTATACACTGGATACAGTGCAGTATATTCCATTTCCGTAAGGGATTTAAACAGGGATGGCTCACAGAGACACAATGCTTGTAGCCATCACAAAAAACCCTGGAACACAGAGCCTCTGATTTCTATAAAATATATAATTAATTACAAAATAAATCTTCTGAAGGTAAGATAATCACATCTTTGGTATCATTGAACGACAGCCTTAATGCCTAAACACTTTAAAAAAAATTTTTTTAAAGCAAACACTTTTTGCCCACTTACAGACTTTGACTTGCACACCGACTCCTCCACCCCAATAAAAGAGCACACAGGACAGTGCATGCCATTTCATACCAAATAACACACGCACAACGTTCTCTGAACGTTGGAATGAAGATGAGCAAGCTGGTTATGTTTCACGAAAGGGGAACAAATAGCTGCATGAACCATCCGAGTTGTTTTTGGGCCTGCCTGTCCAAGTAATTGTGAATTTTAAAAACATTCATTATATATAACAGATACTTTAACAGCCTGTAACACCCGCAGGTGTTCCTCGCACTGAGCTGATTTACACTGTGTGATTGGTTGTAGAAATTTCCTTGATGCTTCAAAGCATTTTTGTGATTGGAAATGTAGGATTAAGACACACACCACATAGGTCCATTAGCTGCAGAGGCAAAGGTAATGGAGAATGCCACGGAGGACCCCAGTGCATCCTGGGAGACGTGTTCACACGGAAAACACATTACTGTTGTTATTACACAGTTATTTCCTTGTTTTTATTCATTGTGCACTGAGTTAGTAAATAGGGCTGATCATTCATCACTCATTCCTCTCCATGGGAATAGGAGAGTCAAATGTTCACCTTAAATCCTTCAGCCACAAATCCTTCATCCTGAAAACACTGAGATGATATTTAAAATGTTATGCTCCTCATACCGACATAAGCCTTATGCAATTGCTCTAGTTGTGCCCGTAAATGCCCTTCCTGAACTCACAGACAGCGTTTTGTTTAAACAACAACTGGGAACTAAACAGTCACTGGAGTCAGATTCCACTGGGAAGGTTTACCATGCGGCACACGGTATCGCAATAGTTCTTCATCCCCTGCTAATTCCTCAGAGACATGCAGGCAGTCGCACCTGACACGTGCTGGAGGGATCTGTGAGGGAAAGGGCCTTCACTGGCATCCAGGTGCACCAGAAGATCCCCATTAGCCTGCAGGCTAAAGGCTTTCACCAGCAGCCTGATCAAAATATAGCAGGGGGGTCTTCTTGCAGGTAACCCCGAAACCAATCCTCATTTACACCAGGCAGTGTTTTTGAAGGGACATTTGCAATGTTCGACACCTGCTTCCTTTGGAAACGGGGCCTTCCAGTTGCCTGTACTACGTGCTGATTGCGATCTGATGATTGCACTCTGCCTTATCCATTTCAGCAAAGGCTTCTGGAAGAGATACTTTCATCCACTGTGAGAGCGTTTGATAGGACATCCATAAACTCCAGCTACAATAAAGTGAAGGCTTGAGGGCTATTGTCCTTTTCTAGACCAGTTGGGAAGTAAGCGAAGTGCTGAATTAAGCACTTAGGTGTCAGTGGTAGGTCTCAGGTCTTTATAGTGGCAGTGCTGGTGCAAGTTGGATTCTCATTGTTTTTGCTGTTTACAGCAGCATTGTTCCCATACATCAAAGGGTCGTGAAACCATTCTCAGTCTTTGTGTGTGTGTGTGTGTGTGTGTGTGTGTGTGTGTGTGTGTGTGTGTGTGTGTGTGTGTGTGTGTGTGTGTGTGCGTGTGTGTGGGTGGGTGCCTGTGTGTGTGTGGCTGCGTCTGTTCCCACAGCTCCACTAATGTAAACAGGTTCAGAAGCAGGTTTTGGCTACAGTTCCCTGGGTGGGAGTTCAGGGCGCTGAACTGACGGCCCGGTACGTCTGCAGCAAGGTTTCAGGCTCCTTGGTGTTCTGGGGCCGGCCCGTGGGGCTGTACCCCCCAGAACGACCTGTGTGGATGAGCCCCGTGGCCCGGCCCGTCGGGGCTGAACCCAGCCGAGTGCCACCGGGGAGCCGGGTCGCCGTAGGAACCGCCCCGAGGTCACCAGGTCACCATAGCCCTGGGCGTGCGAGAAGGCGTAGGCGGATCGCCGGGAGCTTGTACGTCTGATTCGCCTGCGGGGCGGGGGAGGGGGGCGGGGCTGCCTTGGCCTGCCGAACCTTCAACCTCACCTGGGCAGGGGAAAGGGGAGAGGAGGGAGGGGCATACAGGTTACAGTGTAGACCTCAATGTAATTGATCTCAGCTGGGATCTAATGCAGAGATCTCAAACTCAAACAGGATGGAGCACAAATCTCAAACTCAAACAGGCTGGATCAGGGATCTCACACTCAAACAGGCTGGATCAGGGATCTCACACTCAAACAGGCTGGATCAGGGATCTCACACTCAAACAGGCTGGATCAGGGATCTCACACTCAAACAGGCTGGATCAGGGATCTCACACTCAAACAGGCTGGATCAGGGATCTCACACTCAAACAGGCTGGATCAGGGATCTCACACTCAAACAGGCTGGATCAGGGATCTCACACTCAAACAGGCTGGATCAGGGATCTCATACTCAAACAGGCTGGATCAGGGATCTCACACTCAAACAGGCTGGATCAGGGATCTCATACTCAAACAGGCTGGATCAGGGATCTCACACTCAAACAGGCTGGATCAGGGATCGCACACTCAAACAGGCTGGATCAGGGATCTCACACTCAAACAGGCTGGATCAGGGATCTCACACTCAAACAGGCTGGATCAGGGATCTCACACTCAAACAGGCTGGATCAGGGATCTCACACTCAAACAGGCTGGATCAGGGATCTCACACTCAAACAGGCTGGATCAGGGATCTCACACTCACTCAAACAGGCTGGATCAGGGATCTCACACTCAAACAGGCTGGATCAGGGATCTCATACTCAAACAGGCTGGATCAGGGATCTCACACTCAAACAGGCTGGATCAGGGATCTCACACTCAAACAGGCTGGATCAGGGATCTCACACTCAAACAGGCTGGATCAGGGATCTCACACTCAAACAGGCTGGATCAGGGATCTCACACTCAAACAGGCTGGATCAGGGATCTCACACTCAAACAGGCTTTCAAACCTGTAGCCAGTAAGTTAGAGTTACAGGGCCAGAGCCATTACACTACATTGCTGTCCTAGCAGGTTGTCTGAGTGACAACAAGGCTTGTTTATCTCTTTTAATCTCCCTGTTCTAATCCCATCCCAGCTCCACCCTCTCGACACCCTTGGCCGGGCTAATAATACCCATTACCCACACGTGAGCATGACCCACAGAAAAAGCACTCAAACTGCAATGGGCATGAGTGAGTGTCCTTGATCACATGGGTCAGCTAGTCACTGATTCCACACACACACACACACACACACACACACACACACACACACACACACACACACACACACACACACACAGACACACAAGCTGTGAGCGGATGATTATGTCTGCATGCCCACAGTAAGGAGAGCTTAATTCAGCCCTCCCTTTGAAGTTTGTGAGCAGGCTCAACACCAGGGGCCACATGTATAAACAGTGCTGAGCAGAAAAATG
>CM056376.1:41581092-41656092 GCA_029718625.1 Synaphobranchus kaupii
GGAATAATCCAAAAGGGTTCCAAAACTTTTGCACAGGGCCTTTTCCTTTTTTTTTTATTTTGAAACAAAAAACTTAAAATAAAAAGTAATCTTGTTTAAAATGTGAAGAAATATGTAATGTTTATCTTTGTACCATTTAGAGGTCAGGTTAGCTTCTATTCACTTAGATATTAATTGTAAAAGACATTTTGACCAGGGGTGCCCAAATGTTCGCGCCCCACTGTAAGAGAGAGGAAATACAAGATTTAAAATGGAGATCAGTGTAAGAACACTGTGATGATGGAAACAAAATTTATATTCTTAAATGTAATTTTTCTTCATTTAATTTAGTATGATTTCAAATGTAAGGGCAGGATCATAGCAAGGAAAGGTGTGGTCAGGACCTTTTATTCACTCAAATGAGAGGATGGATAAACGGGGTTTCTCTTTCCATCTCTCTCTCACTCACTCACTTGTTCGCTCGCTCTCCCCCTCGCTCTCTCTCACCTGTGCGGAGAAGCCGCAGAAGAAGCCGTACCAGAAGTGTACGAAGGTGAAGGTGAAGTTCTTGTAGAAGAAGTAACGCAGGAACTTGCACATGCGCAGGTAGGACCAGCGGCCGTGCACCAGCAGGAGGCGCTGCAGGTAGCGGAACTGGGCGAAGGAGAAGTCGCTGGACAGCACCGCCTGCATGCCCTCCTGCCCGCTAATACCCACGCCGATGTGAGCCGCTGTGAGGAAGGAGAGGGGGAGAGAGGGGGAGAGAAGGAGAGAGGGAGAGGGGGGATGAGGAGACAGGGAGAGCCATGGATAAGGAGAAAGGGATGAGGAGAGAAGGAAAGTGAGGGATAGGAGAGAAGGAGAGAGGGAGAGTGGGATGATGTGAGGAGTGAGGATTGAGTGAGCGGGAGTGAAGGAGAGAAGGAGAATAGAAGGATATAAAGAGGTAAATGGTGGAAGAGACACGGACAGGGAGACAGAGAAAGGGATGAGAGAGGAGAAGAGATAGAGAAGGATAAGAGAGAGATTACATCACCAAAAAGAAGAGAAAGAGAGAAACATGAGCACAGCAGTCACATTCAATATACCTAAGGCAGCTGAGAGACATCAGCCTTATGTGAAAGAAAAATAAATAATGGCTTCCAGTGTGATTTATGTTATATCACTTATTACGCAACATGAGTATATAATCTGTGTATGCACACACGTTGTGCCATGTGACAGAGCTCCTTTGGGAGACATGAACATGAGCCCCGAAAATAAAATGTGATTACTGGGGTCATTCAGCCAACTGTGCGCATCTGCAGCTCCATAACTTCATCTTTCTCAAAGGAAGCCATCAATTCTGCGGCATCCCTGGCAGTCTGGTGAGACCTGGCTTTAAATAGTATCTTCTCATCACATCCTCACCAATCAATACTGGGAAGATGAGTGTTTTCCATGTCTTTGGACTGACTGGCTTATCATTACAACTGATTTCTTGCACATTATAACATATTTCTCTAGCTTGGCTTGGAGTTTAAATGTTTTTCAATAACAATGTCCTCAGCATTAGAAACACAAAAATATGAAATGCACATGTGCTGAAGCCATGGTTTAGCTTAATTATAAACCAATAGGGTGTTACTTAATGGTATTATCCAAACAATATCAAGTGCAAAGCAACATATGAGTGAACAACAAGACCCCGCATGATGCTGTTGACCCCAAATGTTGTTTTCATACATGTCATTGTTTTCTTTGATAATTAAACTTAACTTTTATCGTCCTTCATACACAATACAAACACAAAATCTAGAGGAACAGCAGAGTGCGCGTAGCATTGCTTTGTATCGTTAGCTTAATTAAGAACTCAGTGTTATTATTTGAAAGTGACTGTGGTTCATAACAATGTTGTACAGATAACAGTGTTTCACTGAGTTCCACTAAGTCCCAATGCGTCCCAGCCTTAACTGAATGTTATTATTTGAATGTGACTATTTTTCATAATGATGTAGTACAGATAACAGTGTTTCACTGAGTTCCACTAAGTCCCAATGAGTCCCAGCCTTAACCGAATGTTATTATTTGAATGTGACTATTTTTTATAATGATGTAGTACAGATAACAGTGTTTCATTGAGTTCCACTAAGTCCCAATTAGCCCCAGTCTTAACTAAATGTTATTATTTGAAAATGACTATGTTTTCAATAATGATGTAGTACAGATAATAGTGTTTCTCTGAGTACCACAAAGTCCCAGCCTAACCCACAGATCCCTGGGAGGGGATACCTCTGATCATGCTCACGTCGTTGGCACCGTCCCCGATGGCCAATGTCACGGCCTTCTTGTACTTCTTGACCAGCTCCACCACCTGGGCCTTCTGGAGGGGCGTTACCCGGCAACAGATCACCGTCTTGCACATGCAGGCCGTCCTGAGAAACTCCACCTCCGTGCTCTTCTCCAGGGCATAGGCCTGAAACAGGAGTCAGATACAGGAGGAGTCAGATACAACCTTCAGTTACGCAAATGTACAGCTTTGTCCGTCCATTTACAATGATCACAATCGTCGTTATAATAACAAGATTTAATATGCATATATAAATTAATCGATTTCAAAGTTATTTAATTGTGTTGTGTTTGGTTGTATTTCTTCACCGTGTTTGCCAGTTTTTCCCATGATTTCTAAATGAGTTTCATAAAGCAAACTTTGTTGAGAGGTAGATAATGAGAGAGGGCTATTTACAAACCAAACAGAAAGCAAAAAGCAATCAGTGCTTTCTTCAAATATCAGATGATCTCATACAGCAGTTACAAATCTGGACAATGGCACCTGCACCCTGACCTTTCATCCCTGACCTTTAACGTCTCTGTGAAATCCAGCTGGTTACCATCTCTTACCAAACTGTGCCCATTGATGACGAGCCCATACTCCCCGTCCACCACTTCGTCGCGGACCACCTTTGATTTTCTACCCAGAATTCCCCTAGTCATGATAAATGGCTCGTCCTCCACCCCAGGCTTCATTTTCAGTCTTGCGCTCCTGTTTTAAGCAGAACACCCCTTAATTAGCCCTGAGGTGAGACTGACTCACTGTGACAGAACTTGACCTGAGTTAAGCAGACTAGGGTTGTGATGGGAGTTGTAGTGTACAGTTACAGAGTTAGTGGACTGTTTCTCAACACCGTTGGACTGAATTTCCGATCAGTACTACATATTAGGGGTGCGCCCGAAGCCGAAATCCGGAAGTGCACGGATAGTTGGTTGGAAACGGATCCGAAGTTGCCAGTTTATAATTCGGATGCGGGAAATAATTAAATTGCAGCAGAGGAATCTTTGATTCAATGCCCATCTGTCTGTATGCCTCTTCTGAACTTTACAGAATTAAGCCTTGGATTTTTTATTTGTTTATTAAAACATTAAAATATATCATTAGGGATGGAGCCGTTCGATATGGGCCATGTGACTCAATCGGCAGTCCCTGAAATTACGGATACTCAACCTATATCTTTAACGTGATCGCTATAATCAAACAGTGTGCCTTTTTTATTTATATAGGCCTATGTCAATCTTGTGAGAGCAAAAGAAAAAGAAACAAAATGGTAAATGAAAAATCTCAAAATCTTGTATGCAAACGATATCCCTTTAATGCTGCTTGCTTGCATTTAGCTGCCCTTAATCACACTTTTTCAGACCGTAAAAACACCTTTTAAAAGAAAGCAAAGGAACAGCTAGAATCAGTAACCTAAGCCCCGTTGTGCAATGTCACTTACTGGCTATCAAAATCATTATTTTATTTATTTTAGTTGTGTTGTTTGTATTTTTAAACTGTAGGCTACAGACCGTCCGTTCTCCCTCCGTATTCCTGCGTAATCAATTCCGTCAATCTCGCCATTCCATGAGCCCAAACTTGCAACGCAATGAATAACGAAAATGTGACGTTTTACACTGCAGAAAAAAATGTTTTAACTAGGCTTGTCGCGGTGATCGGTTTAACCCATGGTATACTAAAAGCTGTTGAAATGCAGCCATGTCCCGACTTTTTTTAATTTTCTTGAATTAAAAGCATTTCAGGTGTTCTAGAACTTTGTTGTTACTGCTAGCTCAGAAATAGCATCTTGTTGGACTGTTCATTTTACTTTTTCATTTCGAGTGTTTTCTCAATAGATCATTAGGCTATAATCCTTAAGTCTTCTCCTTGAATTTTATAAAGCATAACAATAATAATGGTAATAATAATAATATTACTATACATAATCATTGGTGTATTCAAGTTCATATAGTAAAATAAAAAAATAACAAAAAAGTACAATATGAAATCACAACAGGCAGAAAGGGCTGTTATTGTGGAAATAGTTTCCATTCAAATGTATAATGAAATGGTTTGATGTTTTTATAAAACTGCCTTTTCATTCTGAGTTGATTATATATTGTACCTCAGATTTTTTCCAGTTGACAAACACAACCTTTAACAAAACAAAACGATAGATAAATAAGTATAAAGTACAAAATATAGTTCTTATAAAAAGTTTTGAAAAGAAAAAAAAGACAGTGAGGGGGGTGAACACTCATAAATTGCAATAACAATTAATTTTAGTCTAGAAAAGATCACATTTCCTATATGTAACACAACTTCCGGTCGAAGCCACACCCATTTCTGGTTTCTAATCCGAATACAGATATGGATACAGATATTGTGAAATGTTGAACAGATAGAGATACAAATACAGATACAGATAGTGGCATCGCTGCACACCCCTACTACATATAATATTAGAGGGAAAATTCATAAGCAAGCAAAGCCACGGTTCTGTAGCCCTGTGCAGCACATGGTAAAACCCTCCCTCTCACCGTAGCTGCTCCTTCACATCCTCGGAAGAGTTAGCACCCACAATAAAGATCTCGTTCATCTCCTCCCGCAGCATGTTGCAGGAGTAGCCAATGTTCTCTGCCGTCTCTGCGCCAGGAGGAACCACAGAACCAGGGAACAGGAGAAAGAGCGATCAATTATTACAGCCTGCAGGTATTGCCATGATATTTCACTATATCTAAACCACTGCCCACTGTTTATGAAAAACACTGACATTGTTGTGTTGTTTATAATAATTTAGAGAAAGCAATTTTTCTTTCTTGTTAAATTTAGGAGGCTAATTGGGGGTGGCAGGTATGCCATCTGCCAAGCCACGGTGGGGCATGCCCCTTACCTATACAGCACTATTGTTTGGCACTTTTCAGGGTTTCCTACAGAAATAACCACAATGACCACAGACTCTCAGCCCTTAAGAACATTAACTTCTGTACCTTCTGACCTCATGTAAACACAGAGAATTCTACATTTTTACGGGACAGAAGTCAGACCTTCCTTGAGGGTGTAGCATTTTCCTACTATGTTACTGTGCACTTCAATAACACGGTGGCCTGATGCCTTAGGGTCGTGGGTGACCCACCCTGTTTGTCCCCTGTCAGCACCCAGATTTTGATTTTGGCCTTGGCGAGCTGCTCTATGGTTTGGGGAACTCCATCCTGCAGCTTGTCCTCAATGGCTGTAGCCCCCAGCAGCTAAACACATGGACACAGACAGAGACATGAACACAGACACGCATGCAGAAAAGTGGGTATTTCTGAGTCAAATTATAATCAATGGGTCTATGTGTGTGTGTGTGTGTGTGTCTGTGTACACCCTGCAGATTACAGCACCCCAGCTGACTCAGCCCTCTACCGCACACCCACATTACCTCACACGGCCAGCCGAGCCGCCCAAACACCAGGCACAAACACAAACTAACATCTTTCCTTCCTCTCCATGTAAGAAGATTAACTTTTTATTAAAAGTGTGTGTGTGTGTGTGTATCTGTGTGTGTGTGTGTGTGTGTGTGTGTGTGTGTGTGTGTGTGTGTGTGTGTGTGTGTGCATGTGTGTAGGTGTGTGTGTGTGTGTGTGTGTGTGTGCGCGCGCGCGTGTGTGTGTGTGTGTGTGTGTGTAGGTGTGTATGTGTGTGTGTGTGTGTGTGTGTGTGTGTGTGTGTGTGTGTGTGTGTGTGTGTGTGTGTGTGTGTGTGGTGTTGGATGGATAGCGCACCATCAGGTCCTTCTCAATCTCCTCATACAGCTCATCCAGCCTCTGTTCTCGGTCTTCCAGAGCGGTGCTGGCCTCATGGTGGCGCTCTCTCCATGTCTCAAAGTATTTGTCATCCAGGTCCTTATAGGCCAGGGCCAGAGTGCGCAGCCCCTCCCCTGCAAACTCCTGCACCAATGGTAGGGCACAGACCACAGTCATCTTACTCATATACAGAACACACACACATAGACATATAGACTTAGGCTTTACAACAGACACACATTTTCATACAGACACACACATGCAAACTCTTGTGTGTGTGAACACACAAGCATACATACACACACACACTTTTGCCCCTGTTTGATTGCTCTCCAGTCCCACAGCGACCTCTGGTGGATACTCACATTAAGGTGTTCTGTAGTGACGTCCATTAGCTTGTTACAGGACTGGTGAAGCCTCTCGAACACGATGGTGTCGGCCCCCTTACAGTATAGGCACAACTTCCCCTCAGGGCTGCGCACTGCAGCAGAGAGACAGCCAAGTCAGCAGGGGGCGCTAGTTCACAACCACCACTCACAGTACATTATTTATTCACTAAACAGGTGCTGCTGATCTGCTTTTCACCAAATGTCTATGGTTGTACTGTCACAGAATAATGTAACTGTTCTGCTCCGGTGCTTGTAGTTATCTTTGTTATTTGCTCTAGGTTTATTTTGTCATAAACAAGTAAATGAGTCATTTACTCTCATTTTAATAGCATGGGGATCGTTGATGTAATAGCGCTTTGACAGTGGGAGCTTATGTGAGTGTGAGCAAAAAAAAACAGCTCACACAGCAGGTTGAAAGCAATGGTTTATGATAACAAAAAATGACACGTTCTAAACTTTGTAAAAAGGCTCTAAAAGGAGTTTATTCCACCCTTTAGCGTCTGAAAACCCTCAGTGCTGAGGCAGGCGGACTTTACCGATAACAGACATTCTCTTGCGCACATTGTTGAAGTCCAGGATGGCCAACAGCTCGTAGCTCCTCTGGACGCCCATCTCCACGATGGTGACCATCTCGGGCGTGCGGGAACGGAACACAAAGCCAAAGTTCCGAGCGGCAGTTACCAGCGCGCCCTCATCAGGGGACTGGGCCTGGTACAGAAGGTCACCTGGGAGCAGAGGAGTGATGTCACTTCCTGTTTTACACATCAAAATCACTTGTTCCCACACACACACACACACAAGCTTACAGATGCAGATACATGCTGGATTATCCAACAGAGCTTAAGACAGAGATTCTAAATAACGCCAATCTTCTTTTCATTTGACCCTGCAAACACACGTCCTTCACTCCAATTAATTTAGCTGGGAAAGGCAGAGATCGATATCCTACAGGGTGGACATTTTATAGACCAATCAGCTGTTAAGAGCAACAGCCAGGTTTCTGACAATGGCAGGAAGAACAACGGGTCAGTGCCAAAACAAGACAAAGACAGCTGCCTCTTTTCAGCAGAATTCTAGCAAGCCGCGCAGTTAAGATTTGCATTATGCACGTCTGCCTAGATTTGAGAGTGCCTATTATGCCCTCCAAATCCAGGCAAACGCGAATCCTGACACGCCTTAGCGATGCGCCAGCGGCAAATCTTTCTGTGCAGCAGAAAAGGCGTTAAGAAGTTAGTGGAGGAATGAAGGGTGACACTGCATCTTCTGTTCACCCCACTCTCTCTCCCTCTCCCCTCCACTTGGGAGTCCTGAGGATCCGTCCCCTTACAGAACAAACATCGCACCTCCTCAGGACAGAGCACAGCAGAAGAGAGACAGCCAAGCCAGCAGGGGGTGCTACTGTACTTCCACCACCTTTATTTCCCTCATGTTACATTATTTGTCTAGCCCAGGACACCCGATTACAGTTCACAGTTGACCTACCTGGCTAAAGTATACATAAATAAACAAATTATAGTATTGATGAGACTGAAAATCCCTGCATTACAATGTTGGGCTGTAAACCATGACATTATGGGTGATGTCATAATATGGTGATGTCATAATGTACACAATCACATCACTGAGATAGAGACAGGAAGGTGTATTGTGAGCGAGTGAATGACGGAACACAGCAGCAGGAACAGCAGGCTGTCAGTTCCCAGGCGAGCGAGGGAGGGAGTGACCGCGGACGGTCGTGGGAAAGAGGCGGCTCTCACCCTCATTCTTCTCCTCTGCCATGACGGTATGGCAGAGCGCCAGCAGGCGGAAGAAGGCGTGCACCTCCGTGCTCTCCAGCTTAACCGCCTCCACCAGGCTGTGGTCGTGGAAGGAGAACTTGGGGTCGGCTAGAGGGTTGTAGGAGAAGTCCACCTGCTCTATCATCTGCAAAGGTCAGGAGAGACATCACTGGTAGTCACCGACAACATTGATCCAAAACATTTCCAGTAGAACACTGAATTTGCCATTACATAAGACCCCAGGCTTATGTATCGGCAAGTGAGGCAAAATGGAGCCAAAACATTAACATTTCAGCCTGAAGACTCAGTGGAAAGTTGATTTTCTCTTCTACCAGTAGTTGAAGCTTTTACTTGTTGAGAAGTATACCTGACCTTCAGTCTGGTGCCCATTCAGAGGTCACTAGGCTGTAATTGTTTTATTTTATATTTTACTATATAAATACTGAATTTATATGCATACTGAAAAATACAGCCATATCTACTATTAATCATTCTGACAAAGCATGAAATATTATTGGAAGCTGGAAGAAACTTGATACTAAAAACACAAACACAAACACACTCTCTCATTCTCACCTCAGTAATTTCCAGTCTCTGTCCCGAAAAGTCAAACACATCCCCTGAAAAACAAAAAGCCATGATGCCACAGCATCAGTGTCACTGTGCACAACAGCTGTCCACAACACCTCAAACAGGCTGACACATGCAAAAATGACATCTTCATTAACACAAATTTTTATTCCTATAACTTAAATCACAGCACTTGATTGATATAGATAACCAGCGAACCGGGGAGGAAGTGTTTCACGCAGGCCGTCTGGGACCGTGGCGTCACGTGGGCTCGTACCGTAGGACTTCCCGTTGATTGAGCACTTGTTGAAGGTCATGATGTTCTGGGTGAGGGTGCCTGTCTTGTCAGAGAAGATGTACTTGATCTGGCCCAGCTCCTCGTTCAGGGTGGTAGTGCGAGCCTCCGCGGGCGTGTCGCTCCGCGCGTAGTACATCTTCCTGTCCCAGTCGATGTAGAAGCTGTTCCCCAAGCGAATGATCTCCACACTGAGATACAGACAGAGACACAGACGGACAGATACAGTTTCAGAAACAGAGAGGCAATCTGACTGACCCTTTCACTTTTTTAATGTAAATACCATACTGGCTAAATGGAGTGGAGGTGACACTGTCTTTCATAAGAGCAGATAGATATTATCTGGGGATTTATTAAATGGGATTATTAAATATTGATAACTTACAAGACAAAAAACAGGTTAGTACATTACATTTTATATTCATTCATTTGTAATCAAGTTTGATGATGTAATTGGTAACTCTGTTGTTTCCCTTAACAGGACCACTCACTGCCGCCCCCTGCTGTCTCACACGGAGCAGGACACCCACCTGACATAGAGGGAGATGGGTACCACAGTGTTGAGGATGATGACGTAAGACCAGAAGGTGAGGAAGCCAGAGAAGGAGGAGCCCACCCCATCCTGCCTAGGCAGGAAGGCAGTGAACTTTGACCCCTCCTGCTGCTCCCAGATGCCGTTTCCGATGGCCAGGATTGTGCACATGACTGCCAAGAAGCCGAAAATCTATCACAACCACAGAAACAAAAAAAACAAAAAAACAATTATAAAAGCACACGGTTCAGAATTGGTCAGAAAATAAATCAAGGAAAGGATGGCTGAACTGCTTTGATCATTATATGAGATCGTTACCATTTCAGGCAAACTAGTACAGGAAACTGACTGAAATTCAATGAATTCACTGAAAAATCTTCACAGAAAACAATGGCCATTATTCGGTTCATGAAAGGAACTTCAATTAATTTCAATCCCTACAAGGGAAGCCAGACACGACAGTGGCAAGGAAAAACTCCCTAGACAACATGTAGGAAGAAACCTCGGGAGGAACCAGACTCAGTGGGGGGGGGGGCATCCTCCTCTGGCCAGTTTCCTGAACTGGAACTGAGAGAAGACTGACCGCAACTATAGCATGTTTAACTGACACTTACGCAAAGCACCAGCGCGTTCATCAGACGGTCAATGCTGGTGCGCTTGAACGTAGTTTTCCCACAGTTCTGCATCAGCTTGGTCTCAGGACCTGCGGAGTTGAAAGATTAATGCAACCCAAGTGCACTGACACGCTTTAGCGATTTAGCGATTTAGCACTGACATTCACTGCAAAAATAAACCGTTTCTGTGTTTGATGGTTAGGGGCCTATATCACAAAGCAGGATTACTGAGTTAGCTGGATAACAGCACTGAGTAAAACCCAGAACAGCTTCAGCTTACTTCAGTCCATGTTCCATATTTGGGAGGGTTCCGGATTTTACTCGGGGCAGTTATCCAGCTAACTAAATAATCCTGCTTCGTAGTATACCCCCCTGCGTTGTGATACAGGCCCCAGCTGTACAAAATCAAAACAAATCAACACAAAAATCACATGGTGGGATTGTCCAAAACTAATTGGCAGAGACATTAAAGACAGCCCAGCATGGCCACACCTTGTTTTTAACATGAAAACAAAAACCAGCTGATGCTGCGGCTCTCCGGAAGCAGGGTTGGGAACCACTGGATTACGACTCCTGTAAATTCCACAGGGTGTATTCCACCCTCAGACCAGCAGGGGGAGCTGTCCCTGAGAGCCTCACCTCCGAAGACGACAAGACCGAAGCACCACTCTGTGTTCCTCAGGGTGCAGCCGCGCAGCAGGATCTTCTCATTGTCCAGGGAGTACTTCTGGTCCTTGAACGTCAGTGTGCCGGTGAACTTGTCCAGGCGATTGTTCGGCGGCTCACAGCGTACCTCTCCTGAAGGGGGGGATGGGGGGAATAGTCAGGGAAACTGCCCCCAGGGTAATAGCGGAAAGGTTGCCAGCCATGGTTCAGTTCTGTCCGGTTCTGTTACGTTTGGTCATGTTTCATGCTGCTGGTTGAAAGTTGCAGACATTGCCGTTTGACTTTTGAAATTGCATTTGGCCGTCAGTAGGCAGGTGTGAATTCAATCACCATCTTTAAATGTTTTTATTCTGGAAATAAAAGTTTTTATTCTGGAAATGTTGGCTCTGTGCTTCCATGATTCCAGAACTGGCAGAGGAAGGCAGATGGTTTCCATGGCAACTTACCGTCAAAGGCCGCCAGCATCTGGATGCTGTCTCCCATGTCCCCTGTCACCGTCAGAGCCTGCTTCACCTTCAGATTGGTCTCTCTGGGGAGGTGGTGGTGGGGAGGGGGGGGGTTCCCAATTTAATTTCTGGCTACAACGTACAGGCTACAACTTCACTTCACTTATTCAAATCATATTTCACTGATAAAATTTTTTTATGGTTGTAAGATAGTCTAGTGATTGCATCTCAATGCACTTACTTAAGGCTTCTCACTTAATGTCCAGTAATGCAAAGGGGCATGTACACACACATACAGTAGACCCTCCCCAAACATAGACATAAACATACATGCACACATAAGCACTTTCACACAGATCCACAGCTGCACATATATACACATCCACGCACAAACACACAGGTACAGTATAAACACACGCACACACTCAGTAATACTGACCCGTCCAACTCAGCAGTCTCGATGTACACCAGGTTGAGAGGCTCACTACTGGAAAGCAGGAGCAAGTCTGCCTGAAACGACGGAGACAGCGGCCTGTGAGTCATCTGTGTTTCGGGCTCACTTCCTTCAGAAAACGCGTAACTTCTCTAAAATATTCACTGCCGTTTGACTCCGAATACCCCCGGAACTCTTACCGTCACAAACTGGTTGTTTTCCAACTTGATGATATCGCCGACTTGAACGTCCATCCATTTTTCACTCCGCAATCTTTCACGGAAAGGGGAGAAAAATATGAGTTACACCAGTTAACATATCTGAGCCATTCAACATGACCTCAGCAGGTTTATGGTGGAGTTTTCCTTTATTTCCCAAGAATGTTCCATGGTGTAGGAAATACTGAGCATGTGCTGTAAGCGTCTGGCTGTTTCCCCATCTCTGTATCATGCAGTTACACAATGAAAGCTCTAGAGGGCGGTCTCTTCCTCTTTTATGTCTGCCACTCTGCCTGGGTCTGCACTGTATCTCTGTAACTTCAGCAGCAGCTCAGTGTCTGCAGCGGATTTAGCACTCTCAGAAGTACGAGTAAGTTACATTTATCTCTAAGAATATTCAGCTTCACAACATTCATCTGGTTCTGCCTTTTCAATTAAACATCATGGATGTGAAATCTCTAGTTCCATCTTATGGTTACAAAATAGAATGAGCTCCAGGTGACCTCAGATTGCAGTTTCCTCAAAATGTTGTACCAAATAGCAAAGTACGGGATGGGGGGAGGGGCAAGAGGTACTTTTAATGACCGAACCAAGATCCTGTTACGATTAACGATGAATCATTCCAATTACCGTACGGTCTGTTCAACTCGTGCTTAACAGTGCCATGAGAGGCGAGTCGATGAAACAGGAAGAAAACAACTGACAGACTGGCAGCTGTGTCCTGTCTTTCAGGAAACCCTCTCTATGGATCCCCTGGCATCAAGCTCAATTGCAAAAACATGCTCAGCCCATGCCTAAATTCAAACCACAATAACTGATCGTGTGTCAGCATTCACAGGCTTTTGCATAAGGGTTGGGGCTTAGATTATCCTCCTGAGACCTGGCAGAAAAAAGGTTTAAGCATTTAAACTTTTTTGTGATGCAATATGACAAAAACATATTGCAGTGAACACATTTTTAAAAATTTGATTTATTTTATTTTCATTGAATGTCCCTTTTAGTGTAGGTTTCAGCATAGTAGGCTCTATGGTTCTTGAGATTAAGACCAGAGACTCGTGTCCTCTATAGGGGACAAAAATGGATTCATAGATCACGGGAGGATATGGGTGAGCAAAATAACTTTTGATCAGGGGTTGGGGACAGATTAGGGTTGGGTAAATTGAGATAGTTTTGGACACAGGTGTAGGATGGGGGAAGGGTAAATAGGTTGATGATTGGGGTTTGTAAGAAAATTAAGGGGTGTCTAAGTGAAGCATGTACTGAGGGTCGGAAGCAAAGAGCACCGTACTTGATACTTCTGACATGGACACACAAGCCCCTCCCCCTGACCTCTGTATGACTCCTACTGTGAACGCTGAGGTGAACTCAACAGGCCAATGGCTGTGTGGCATTTCCCAAAGGTACATCTGCAAAGTGAACTATACTGTATCTGTATAACATTTTTTCCCTGTTGAATTTATATATTTTACAAGCTGAGAAAAACAGCGGTCAAATGATATTTATGCGACTTGCTGGTTTATTGAGCATCCCAGTTCAGCTCTTTGGATTGGAGCAACAAATAAGTGATCTGTACAATTCTGATGGTACTGCCTGTTTACTCCGCAACCAAGATCTACAGCAACAAGAAAAGGGAGGGAACTCACTCTCCGTTGACGAGAACTTCTACTTTGCGATTGTTGACCTGCTTGTCACTTTTGTGTCGGTTCTGAAATGACAAGATCAGACAGATTAGAAAGACAGCACTGAAAAGAAGGTCTGTGGAATCGGATCAGTGGTGTAAACAGGTGATTTAGATTCAAACTGAATTAAGCAAACATTTCAATGCAATGCAATTTGAGGAGGAGGGGGAGGAAGGATATAGATGAGTTCAAACTGAAACAATGTCACATAATTATCACAATAATTATTTACCAATCATGTTCATTTCTTTTTTTTTTTTTTAAAGCGGGTTTGTACTTGTGGAGGCTACACTGTTCTGATTAAATACTAGGGTTGCACAAGATCTGTAGTCATACCTCCGGTGTAATACCAATGTAAAGATATATTATAACAATAATGAAAAACAGCAATACCCATCAGCATTTGCTGCAATGGCAGTCCCTGGACAGCTTATGAGACTGGAAGTTTGGGCAGGCCACAGTTTTCATTTGGTCTCCATCCCAGGTTTGGTGTCCAGTGGCCGCCACACCAAAAACCACTCAAACAAAAGACCCCGACTCACTGCTGAGCAAAATCTTCTCTTATCCTGGAAGTCATCCAGCGCACCTTGTAAAAAATTTCCAGGCTGGCTAGTTACTGGAATAATGCCATTACAGGCTGACGACAATACGCATTTATTCAAAGCAGACTGCTTAATGGCCTATTTCCTTTTAACATTACATTTAATGTTACTGATAAATGAAATGCTCCGGTGGCTTAGAAATATACATCTTGAGCTTCAGCAGAAATTATGAGTATGAGGGACACGACTAGAAAAGAAGTGGCCATGAAATAGCAAAAGGCAGGATAGTGAGTTACTAACTTATCTTTAACATAAGTAAAGATGAGACTATTTATGGTTATAGAAAGATAACCTCTCACCATTATATTAAAAGCAGTCCTGCTGAAAAAGCTACAGCAAAGTATTTGTTTTGCACCAATCGTTGGTTGTGTTATTCGTTTTCCGTGTGCTAAAAGGCTTTGCATACGGTCTTTGTAAATCAGGCCCCCGTGAGTCCAAACGGTTGGAACTCACAATGTCGTCAGTTGCATCTTTAGCTGCGGTGACAGAAAGCACCAGGACCAGAGGCACCACGGTGGTGAACCAGGAGAGGGATGAGATTTCTGGAATCAGCTGAAACAGAGAGCAAGATACATGCATGTTACTGAAATGACGCTTCACAACAGGAGAGCAATGAGATGGCTGGAATCAGCTGAAATAGATAAAAAGATATGTGCAACTAGTCAAATCGCACTTCACACCAGGGGCATAGTCAACAACACCCACACGGTACACAAATGGTATGAAGCAGATTCTGAATTGAACTGAGCATCCAGTTGCCGAAAGTTGCAAGCATGCTGAATAAAAGACAGATTGTGTGTGGCCTTTATACTGTGGCCAATTAAATGCTTTAACTTTGGGTAATATGTTACCTCACCACCAACCTAGCACAGCCAACATTCCCACACCCAGGAAACATCTCCCGTACAAATCGTACAGAGTGAACTTCCTGTCTAACAGACGGAATGTTTGACATGTAACAGAATGTTCCGCCTGTGGGATAAGCCTTAGGAAACAGACGAGATGGTTGAAATCAACTGAAACACACAGAAAGATTATATGGAGTAGGGCAGGGTTAGGAGTTGGGGCAGGGCGAGGAATGGAGAGGCGGGGCCGGCGGGATGGGCTTCACCTGGAGGACAAGCAGAAACAGGAAGTAGGCATTGGCTATCCTCTGGAACTGCTCAAAAAGGTTGAGCGGCAGGAAGGTAAACAGGTTGTATTTGGAGGTTTTAATGGCATTGGTCTGGAAGAGAAGAGAAGGAAAACAAAATTAGATTAGTGTTTGCAAAGACCTGCTGTTCCTAACAGCACAATGAAAAATACATTTACAAAAACACACACAGAGTGGATGTACTTTTTCATTCAGAACACACACTTCTCCCAGTGCTGTGTCTTCTCCCAGTACAATTCATATGATCTTATTCTACTAAATGAGTGAATAAGCAAGTTATGTTCACTTTTACATGATGACAAAATGATGTATAAAATGTACAGCCAAGTTCCTTTTTTCCATGTTGAGTAATAAGATAGAAAACAATTTCTACCTAATTGTATTAAACGTTTTTCAACCTGAATGCATTAAATGTATTTCTACCCAAATGTATTACAGTTTTTCTCAATTGCTTACACACATTTTTTGAAAGCGTACCTCATTTTCTCAAAACTCTAAACACAAATCCAAAAACCACACACACAAAATGCAAAACCCTAAATATCTCCTGCGAAATGCTACTTTGCCTTCAAAACAATGTTATGTCTCCTCAAAATGGTAGTTTGTGTTCAAATGACACACACAGACCATCATATGAGTAGACATTTCTAAGAACCATTGAACACTGATGTGCTGAATGGAAAACACTACTATGAATGGGAAAACACCAGTATGAAGGCCTTATCAGGTGCCTTCATTATGCCTTTTCATGTTCAGTGTTACTGTACGCTTACTCCTGTTGTAAAATATTACTGTATAATGTTTTTACTCAAATATAAAACAATACACAAATATACAGTAACAACAAAAATATTTCTTTATTTTTTCCAAAAGTGCTGTAGCCTATACATCACAGCAAACACAACTGGATGTGTAAATGATTTGCACAGAACAAACAATAGAAAATAGGCCAGTACAGTCAACAAAAAAAGAAAGAAAAATGTAAAATAAAAAAGGACAAAAAAACTAGGCTGCATCCTGTCTTCGGTTCCTGTCTGGCCACAGGACCTCATCGACATCACAGGCTATGTTCTCTCTGGCCAAGCAGCGGGGGAAGTATCGCCTAGTATGGCGAATCCAGCCCTGAAATGCCTCAGGAGCTATATCGCCACATGCCTCCTCCTCGTCCTCCTCTTCCTCCTCCTCGTCCTCCTCTTACTCTCACTCCTCTGCCTCTCTGATCACCTCTCACTTCAATGTTGCCATCCATTGTTCTCCAAACCAGGAGCTCACCTGTGGCCCTTATATTGCTCAAGCTTTGATTGGAAATTGCACAACGGCCTTGGAAATGGAAGTCTTGCCATTTGAATGGCAGTGTGTTCTGTCTGAACACAAGGAGATTTGGCATTGATGAAGAGTGTGCAAAATAGAGAGTATTGTGTGTAGTGTTTTGAAGAAAGTGTGGTTTAGAATTGAAATCTGGGTCTAAAGCAGATAATTGTGTGTAGTGTTTTGAAGAAAGTGTGGTTTAGAATTGAAATCTGGGTCTACAGCAGGAAATGTGTTTATAGTTCAGCAGAATTGGTTTAGGGAGTTGGCACATGAGTTACAGGTTGTGGTCATTGTGTCATAAGTTCCAGTTTTTGTGTGTAAACAATTGAGAAAAACTGTAAGCCAAAGTAAAGTTTTATGATCTATGAGCAGTACGTTATAAAATAATCACCACAATACTCTTACATGGATTTTGATGTATGTTGTACATCAAGTACTGAACTATAACAATCACCAAACTAAACATTAAAAACAATATGTCAGTTCTACATGAAGATGGGATTAGAAAAACCTTATACAATTTCATTAGCTAGTCAACTTAGTTGGTTTGAGGTTTGTTGGGAGACTCATTCTTATTAAGGCATTTTTTAATGCATAGAGGGGCCCCACTGTCCCAGTGTCTGGAAGAGCCCCACAGTGTGTTATCTGTTAAGGCACTGTCCCAGTGTCTGGATGAGCCCCACAGTCTGTTATCTGTTAAGGCACTGTCCCAGTGTCTGGATGAGCCCCACAGTCTGTTATCTGTTAAGGCACTGTCCCAGTGTCTGGATGAGCCCCACAGTCTGTTATCTGTTAAGGCACTGTCCCAGTGTCTGGATGAGCCCCACAGTCTGTTATCTGTTAAGGCACTGTCCCAGTGTCTGGATGAGCCCCACAGTCTGTTATCTGTTAAGGCACTGTCCCAGTGTCTGGATGAGCCCCACAGTCTGTTATCTGTTAAGGCACTGTCCCAGTGTCTGGATGAGCCCCACAGTCTGTTATCTGTTAAGGCACTGTCCCAGTGTCTGGATGAGCCCCACAGTCTGGTATCTGTTAAGGCACTGTCCCAGTGTCTGGATGAGCCCCACAGTCTGGTATCTGTTAAGGCACTGTTGCAGTGTGTGGATGAGCCCCATGGTTTGGTATCTGTTAAGGCACTGTTGCAGTGTGTGGATGAGCCCCATGGTTTGGTATCTGTTAAGGCACTGTTGCAGTGTGTGGATGAGCCCCATGGTTTGGTATCTGTTAAGGCACTGTTGCAGTGTGTGGATGAGCCCCATGGTTTGGTATCTGTTAAGGCACTGTTGCAGTGTGTGGATGAGCCCCATGGTTTGGTATCTGTTAAGGCACTGTTGCAGTGTGTGGATGAGCCCCACAGTCTGTTATCTGTTAAGGCACTGTTGCAGTGTGTGGATGAGCCCTATGGTTTGGTATCTGTTAAGGCACTGTTGCAGTGTGTGGATGAGCCCCACAGTCTGTTATCTGTTAAGGCACTGTTGCAGTGTGTGGATGAGCCCTATGGTTTGGTATCTGTTAAGGCACTGTTGCAGTGTGTGGATGAGCCCTATGGTTTGGTATCTGTTAAGGCACTGTTGCAGTGTGTGGATGAGCCCCATGGTTTGGTATCTGTTAAGGCACTGTCCCAGTGTGTGGATGAGCCCCATGGTTTGGTATCTGTTAAGGCACTGTTGCAGTGTGTGGATGAGCCCCGTGGTTTGGTATCTGTTAAGGCACTGTTGCAGTGTGTGGATGAGCCCTATGGTTTGGTATCTGTTAAGGCACTGTTGCAGTGTGTGGATGAGCCCCATGGTTTGGTATCTGTTAAGGCACTGTTGCAGTGTGTGGATGAGCCCTATGGTTTGGTATCTGTTAAGGCACTGTTGCAGTGTGTGGATGAGCCCCATGGTTTGGTATCTGTTAAGGCACTGTTGCAGTGTCTGGATGAGCCCTATGGTTTGGTATCTGTTAAGGCACTGTTGCAGTGTGTGGATGAGCCCCATGGTTTGGTATCTGTTAAGGCACTGTTGCAGTGTGTGGATGAGCCCCATGGTTTGGTATCTGTTAAGGCACTGTCCCAGTGTGTGGATGAGCCCCATGGTTTGGTATCTGTTAAGGCACTGTCCCAGTGTGTGTATGAGCCCCATGGTTTGGTATCTGTTAAGGCACTGTCCCAGTGTAAGGCATTGTTTTAGCATGGAAATGGGCCCCACAGTCTCGTTTTGAATCTGAACCATGCCAGTGCAGAATGTGATGCTGACCCTCACTGGCTAATCAGGTTCCCCCACTCAGCCTGTTGAGCTGCACATAATGTCTTCCTCTGACTCATGTCTGTGCGAGTTTGACTTGTAAACTGAGGTGTGATGAAAAGAAGCGACTGACATCACATGCTTTGTAGGAAAGCACATGCTTGTCTGCACTCTCCGGGATTGATTGCGGAGTTTGAGGTAAATGGGTGCTGATAAAATACGATGGGGAATTCCAAACTGGGGAGAAAAATTAGGAAAACGCATAAAAAAAAGATTTTTCTGTGTTGCCAACAGTTGGACCATTGTTTTAAAGAGGAAATGAGAAATGAAACAAAAGACCATTCCACAGTGACTGTTACGCAAGTGGACAGAGGCACCGTAACTCCTTAAAAAGAAGCTTCTTCAAATTTCCTCAAATCTGTTGGTGTTCATTATGGCTCTGTCTAAATATCACGTCGAGATTTTTGACAAAAAACCCCAGAAAATAACCAAGACAAAAGTTTTTTTTTCACTACAGCGTTAGAAAATATTGCATTTCATGTCAAGCCATTAATATGTTTGTACATGAGTACAAATCATAAAGAAAAACACAAGATATTTTTTTACATATCTAGCACAATCAGAAATTCTATATTTTTTTGGTTTGCTTTGTAGATAATGGAAATTTGTTGATATCCCTGTGAAGGGGGATTTCTCAGGGTTTGGCCAGTTTGAGTGCAGTCACTTAACAGTGCATATTAACAGTGTAATCTGCAATATACTAATCTGTAATCAACAACATACATTCTGTTCTTTCTGATAAGCTTCTGGTGGCTTGGAAAAAAACATTTTATCTCCCACAAGTAACTCACCCAGTCACCTCTTTCCAAAAATGGATGCGATTTCTGCCCATTAAGTACAGGCAATATCAAAGTTTAAACAGGATTCTTCAATTATGATTTTTTTTCACCCTGCTGACCGGATCTTAGGCAAAGGAATTCACCAACTGAACTCTTAAAAAAACTCAATTAAAAAAAAATGCAATAGTTTTTTTCCCCCACACAGTCTTACTGTAGCACTCAATTTGTTTCCAAAGATGGTGGTACAGACAGCCGGTACGGTGGTACAGACAGCCGGTATGGTGGTAAAGACGGCCGGTACGGTGGTACAGACAACTAGTACGGTGGTACAGACGGCCGGTAGGGTGGCAAAGAAGGCCGGTAGGGTGGTACAGACAGCTGGTACGGTGGTACAGACGGCCGGTACGGTGGTACAGACGGCCGGTACGGTGGCAAAGAAGGCCGGTACGGTGGTACAGACGGCCGGTACGGTGGTACAGACGGCCGGTACGGTGATAAAGACGGCCGGTATGGTGGTAAAGACGGCCGGTATGGTGGTACAGACGGCCGGTACAGTGGGAAAGACAGCCAAGCTCCTGAGCCTGTTGTAAATCGTAAACAGGGAGTAGGAGCTCCACATGGCCGCCCTCGCAGAGCAAATATTGACTCACGCATTTTAGACCCACAGAACAAACAGGCCTTCGCACACTTGAGACATTTCTCATCCACAATGGGGGCAAAAAGAGTAAGACTAGTATCTCCACTCAGTGCAATCCCAGTGCAAACCCAGGCTTCCATTCACTGCTTAGTTTAGAGAAAGTGCATGCACCACATCTGTGTCCAATAAGAAGGCTATCTGAAAATATCTTAGCCTTAACACTTTCGAGGCCTGTAAAATTAAACAATGCACATTCATGTGGGTTTTACACTAAAATTGGTTGCCAAGCAAAGCCTGCAAATTCAATTAAATAATTATTTATTTTCTGGATTTGTGGAAAACTTGTTTTTATTAAAATTGACATTCTGTCTATTCATGGATTCTTTTGCTGGATTCTCCACTGTTCCACAGAGGAACAGATAACAGCTCTTTGGCAAAGCCGCGTTGTTTAAGGTACCGTTGTTTGACTCACCGCATACTTGAAGGAAAGGTTGAACTCTCTGTCATTTGCTCTGAGCCATCTCTCTGTCTCTGGAAGACAAGCAGAAGCACAAGGCAGGGTCACCTCCTGAGTCTGAGGTTACATGAGTTTTGATGAATGGTGCATGTACTAAGAAGCAGCTCTATATGCTGGCCAGCATACACCAGAGACTGCACACAATATTACACACACACACACACACACACACAGACAGGCACACACGCACACACACACACACACACACACACACACGCACAGACACACACACATACACACATACATGCAAATATACACTGTTTGGCACAGCTTTTGCTCTACAGAATTCCGCCAGTGGACAGCTGAGATCTGTAGAGTGGAAAATACTAGGCGAATAGGCCTGCTGCTAGTGGACTGCTGTAGAGCGGACAGCCGACACTGAAGGTGGTCCAATAAGCGCTTGCTTACTGGATAAGAACAGTGACAGACAGACTGTTCTTTTAGATGATCTGTTCCTGTTCTATGAGAACAGAGTTTGCCTGCACCTCACACCATCAGAAAGCTCACCTATCTCCTTCTTTTTTCCACAAGTCAACCCAAAGAACGACATCATCGAGCCCCTTCTCTTTCCCCTACACAACCATGCTTTACCTGGGGAGAAAAAGAAAGCGCAAACAGCATTAGTCACAACGCGGCTTTCCTTCCTCGTCCGTCGACGCGTCCAGTCAGAAAACCAAACGGTGGAGCTCCCGAGAGGTCACGAAGGAACCTATTCTTTGTGAGACTGAGCCATATTTCGAAGGCCGTGGGTGGCTGTGTACTTTAACGATTTTTCGCCTTTGTCATTGTGTGTTTTGGCTGAGGCCAGAGTTAGGATGTCAGAAGGGCTCAGCTTTTAAGAGCATGTTGATAAGGGGCCATTTCCTTGAGTGACTCAGACTGCAGATGAAACTGATGGATATAATGTAGGTTGAAATGTAATTTGTTTGTAAATGAATCACTAGAGCACTGAAAGAGTGTGGAGGTACATTCCCTTTCCCTTTCCACTTTTTTCAAACTGATACCACGGTGGCTCGCTAGCAGACAGTTGAGACGATGCACTGAGGCTGAGGATCAGATGCTAACAGGATGTAAAATAACTGGTGAATGGTCGGCTGTAGTGCCAACTTGCAAAACGCTGGCATTGTGAGGGTGGCCTGATAGGCGCTTGTTTGCTGGGGAGAGATGTGCTTGTATTTCTATTTTCCTTTTGTACAGGTTTACAGGTCAAACTGAGCTCTATAATGCAGTCATGGAGAGCTTAAAAGCTGCACTTTAAAGGTGCTTACAGAGTGTTGAAAACAGGGAGAAGGGCGTACTCGAAGCCCACTCAAAGCGTAGCAATCTCCCTTTGTAGACAACATTTCCCATTCATCATCCATCCAAGGGCATTCTCAGCATTGTGAACTGCAGGTAAAGGCTGAGGTAATGTATGTAAAATATGGCTGCTGCATTTCAGAACATGTCTGCACTGCTGCCCACCCTCCCAAACTGGGCAGGGCATCCTTCATTGGGGGATACAGGAAAGGACTTGGAGGGGAATGTCCATCAGAGCATGTTTCACTGACATTTATTATTATGCGGCCTCCAAACCTGGCACTGAACAAGCTATTCGTAGAAAGCGCAAAGAATGATCATCACTCAACCGTTAAACACCTTGAAAAGAGATCACTGTCTGGGTGTTTGACATTTGGTGCTCTGTGACTTTGGTGAAGACGTGGGCGGTTTGGGGGGGGTTTTGACTAGTGAACACTGGAAACAGACTCCCTACAGGGGCTTGTAACTGCCCCCCCCCCCCCACCTGAGTCATGTGACCTCTGTGGGTGTGTGTCTGACGACGTATGGGCAGCAGTTTTTTTTTTAGGGAACACTCACTCCTGGGGAACAGTGCTATGAAAACACAGCCAGTAGAACTATGCAGTCATTCAGGCCTTTTTTTAAAATTCCAAACCAACCCACAAAAATCATCAAACATCACCTTCCCCAAGCACTAACCCTACCCCAGGGTTCTAGTACTGTGTCTGCATTCGACACAGCCTCCCACCAACGCCCTCACTCCTCTCTAGCACACCAGTCAAAACAAAATGAGAACTTCATTCTATAATGGACAGCAATCACTGCTACGCCATACTTCCTCTGTCATTAAGTGAATATCTGTGCTTATTCCGTAAACTTTCCGTAAATTAGAAAATAGAAAGATAGACAATAGTCTGTATGGTTTAAATCGGGGATATATACCAGAAATAATATAAAATCAATAACAAAACGGCAATGAAACCCGAAACAAAACACGAAAGCACAATCAAAACAGAAAGATAATAAAAATGCGTAAATAAGCACAGTTCAGTGAAATGCCATCCTAAAAATGTACGTGATTTAAAACCTGCATTAAAACCCATGCATGCATATAGGATAATAAAATAAAGATAATTTAAGAAATTGCTGCAAAAAGATGACATGGCATCTGAATTTAATGGTGTGTTGTCAAGTGTGGGTTTTCCAACTTATTCTGAATGTGTGTTGTTTTGTGCTTTGCTTGTGTTGATGTGTGCAGTGCTTATAAAACCGTAATGTAAGTTAATTTTACATAAAGTGAAAGGTTCATATGAAATGAACTGCATTACGTTATTATGTCCTTTAAGAGACTGAAAGAGGGATGTTTGTTTGTGTTCTTTGCGCATATTACAGAGCTACTGCAGGAAAACAGCAGTTCTGATGCCCACCCAGCTGGCTCACATCCCACGATGACCTCAGAAGTTGTTATTTAAAGAAACTGCACACATGTGTTTAACTATGTTTTAAAAGGCAGAGAGAGAGAGAGAGAGAGAGAGAGACACGGCATGATAAAATCTTGCCAGAACCAACAGAGTTCCCAGGTTCTCAGACACAAGTTTTACAGTCAAGAGAAAATGGGTTGGTTTGAGAAAAGGAGCCTTTCTGAGGAAGAGCATAGATAATATACCCTTGAGCAAGATACTTGAGCAAGACTTTTATATAAATATCCAGCTGTAAGATGTATTCTACGTGGACATTTGTTGATATTATAAAGTAAATCAGAGTGATGTGCTGTAACGTATTGTACAGCAACTGAATGACAATTGACCAAGTTACTCTAGTTTTTTTTTTTGTAATTAATAAATATTATCTCATCACCGTAAACTACATATGAGAAGACATGAACTGTGAAGTACCTTTTCAGTGAGGTATGAGTTCAATAAGGCTGATCTAGCATTGCTGCTCTGAGACACATATGAATACAGGCCCTGCTGAAGTTATAAACAGTATGTTTACATAAAGAGGCATACTGTTCTGGCCAGCAGTATTAGCACCGGCCTAGCTATAAAAATGCTGGAACCCCACACCCGAGTCTCTGGCGTCGTTCTAAAGCAGAACTTTAAAAGGGGAAGGAATGATGGCGATCCTTCATCGAGGGACATTAGTCGCACCATTAACTCCAAGGCTAAATGTCTGTATTTAAGACATTCTGAGCGGGGGCTCCTGTTAAGGCATTGTTCTAGGGCAGGGACAGGCCCCACGGTCTGTCTTCAAATCCGAACTGTGCCAGTGATGGCAGGCCCGCTGGACCATGCTCCATGGGCTGTAGTATCACCCAAGGATCGGAGGCTTTTATCAGCGACCCCTGCTGTTAAATCTGGCACCCGCAAGTTCATCTGTTGAGCTGTACTTGAAGCCCCTACCTCTAAATTACATCTGTGAGAGCCTGACTTACGAACTGTCTGCACTCTCTAGAGAAGGTTGCATAAATGTATACACACGTACACACACAGTATATAACTGGGAACTCCAAATTTGGGAAAAAAGCAAACTCCCCCCTGAAGCCACTTCAGATCCACACCTAGGAATCCCAGGATGGCTGCCAGGGTTTTTATGATTTTTCCCAGCAAAGAGCCATGACTGTGGAAAAGAATTATCAGTGCCTCTTGTGGTGAAAAGGTTCAGTGTTTCATTTAGAATAATGTGACTTTCCACTGTAAGACTCCCCATCCCCGCACCTCAGTCGCATTTCAGGTTCAGGGTACATTCTCATGAACTTCAAAGCATGACTTCAGTGAACTTCCTGTCTAGTGGTGGCATTGTGGCCTAGTGACACCTCATTCTGTGCCATACAGAACACAATGAAGCACCTTCCTCATTTACTACCAACTGTGTTCCCTCTCTCTGAAATAGGAGAAGTTAGCATTTCAAAATATACTGAGACCCGTTCTTTGAAAGACCATCTCTGGCTTCTTTATTTCCTGGGCTAAGTAGCTTTTTGTAGTGTGTCATTTATGTCAGTAATATAAGTGTCTTGGTTCTGATTGCTTTCTTTCTCTTTCTCTCTCTCTCTCTCAAGTGGGTGTGTGTCACCAAGCTAACCCATCAAGGCAGTGAGGCACATCAGTCTTGGAAAGCTAGCATTAGTTTGCATGAGGCATATATAGCCTATGACGGTTCACACAAACACCCTGTTCAGACGACATTATCGACATCAATTAATGTGCATAAACCTTTAAGTAGAACCTCACCAACTCTGTGGTGTACCTGCACGATCCAAACCCACCCACATTCGTCCATTGCATTTGTCGACCGCTATCTGAACCATCTCCATCTGATTACGCATTACTGCTTTGACTCTCGTCGCCCAAAGAGCAGCTTAAAGCACAAGGTTCTCCCCTGATTTGAGCAGCTCAGTGAAGGGTTAATGCTTACTCAGTCATCTAATCACACACGGCTGCTATTTACAGACACTTTCTGAGCTTCCGTTACACGCTCTGCTGGAATCTGCCAAAACACTGTTTTTCTTATTTTTTTCTTTGATAAGAGGGGGGGGGGGGGGTTGGGTGCTGGGTTGTGTTTCTGTTTTTTGTATCCTGATTGCATGAGGTCAGTCTCTCTCTGATAAACAATTTGTTCCTGTTGACTAATAAGCAATAGCCTATATCCAGGTGCAGTTTTATTTATGTATTTATTTATTTAAACATGACAAAATAGAAGGGGGAGAGTGACAAAAACTACACAGTATACACACCAATGCTAGTTGCTAGTTATCATTATTTGCAATGGTACACATCTCAGATAGCACATGGGGAGAGAGTATACTGGCTTCTCCACTATGAAACAGGTTAATACAGAATGTCTACACAAGCAAATAAAAATAGATATAGAAGAGAATATTTTATTTTTATTTTATTTATCCTTTATTTAAACAGGAGAAACCCACTGAGACCGAAGAAGCGATATATGTATAAATACATGGCTACAGTGCAATATAACTGAGGATTCAAGTGGATCAGAGATTAAGATGTTTATTGTTTCTGTTTGGCACCATTAGTTCATAAGGGGCTATCTTTGTTCCAGGGACATATCAACACTTTGGATGAAGAGCTCCCAAGAGTCTTTCCCACAGACAGCTCTGCCTCCAGATTCTGCACATGCTCAGATCGCTCACACACACACACACACACACACACACACACACACACACACACACACACACACACACACACACACACACACACACACACACACACACACACACACACACACACACACACACACACACACACACACACACACAGATACAGAAGATGACATCAAAACATTGGACAGTCTGAATCTAAATGATCTGGGATCAGTTTTATTTGGCTTCTCACCTCCCACCGAAGTTGCAAACAAAGCAATCATTGGACACCTCTGACTGATCTAGGAGCAATGTTGGGGCTGGTCATTTGAAGCCCTCAATGCTGTAGCCGAAAGCGCCGAGCGTCGCAGGGGTGCAGAGTTGGGGAGTGTGGGGGGTGTGAGGGGGGGCTGGTCTTCCTGGCCAGACCATTTCGAGAGGCCTCTAAGGAACTATGATAAGAGTCTAGCGCAAATCCACTTCCAAACACTGTCCAGCCCCCTCTGACTCAGGCCACGACGGTCCTTATACGGAAGTTCGCCCGGAGCTAGCGTCCCGGTTATCGTCCGACATCAACCACACACCTTACAGTGCGAGCAGATAAGAGCGCACGTATCGCCACGCTAATTTTAGTCCCGTTAGACGTGGGCACGCATCGCAGCGTGGCCCAGGCCACAGGCCCTGACTTTCAAAACACAACTCAGAATGAATGAGTCAGAAACCCAATAATCCTGACTGCGGCCTTACTGGAAGTTTCATAGCCATAAAATAGCGTCATCTCATTTGATCAGTGTATATATTGTTTAAAAAAACATGGAAATGGAACATTCTGATATTCCATTATATTTCTAAAAATATATACTGTTGTGAAATATATTTAACAATATATTTTCCATTATGTAAGTCCACATATTTCCAATATATTGCTTCATATTTCATTTCCATTAAAAGGTAGAAGGTAAGAAATGAATTCTCTCTCTATTTCAGCTGTTTTCATCACTGCCTGTGAGTGGTTTGAAATCATTGTCATGCTAGTGTCTCACAGATTTCATCATTTTAGAGAACTACTGAAAGCTATGACCAAACCAAACCAAAAAAAAAAAGAAAAAGATCCACTTATAAACTGCTATTGCAATGAAATTATACCCGCATATGCTGCTTTTCCTTTGGGCAAATGGAAAGCTCCTCAGAACTCTGCTTCCTGTCTCTATTTTTATTATAAACTCTTGTATTCAAGGAAGTTACTTAAAAAAAATTCATGAAAAATATCCAACTTTCCAACAGGAGGGCTTCCTCTTTCTATTAATGTGATTTGATATTAAACAGATATGAACAGAACAGGGCGTGATTTTAAACAAAAAGAAGAAAGCACGAGTCGAAAAATGATTAACGTCCACGAAATTGTACACGTACTGAAAACTGCCTTTCTCGGTTTACGAGATTAATCAATAGGGTTAATTAGACAATTAATTATTCATTGATAAATAAGGATCAGCTCAGCCGTGTAACTATTTCTGTAGGGCGAAGAATAGAACATTGAATATGGTTACTGCATTATTGATGTAATTCATTGGAAGGCGGAGAAGCTTTGGAGGCAATGATCAGGTGGAAGGCACAATAGTCTGCGGTGGCTATTCAGAGTCACAATGAACTTGCATGTTGCGTTGGTACTGCTGCTGAAAGTCGTGCAGACGCAAAGACAAAGGCTATCACACTGGCCTCAGGTCACTTTATAATGTACAGGACAACATCCTTAGTCTGTATAAGGATGGCGTTTAAAAAAAGGGCAAATTATTAAATTGTGTGCCCTTAATACATGAGAGAAGAAAGAGAAAGCACAAAACTAAGAAGCTAATATAGCTGACGTAAATAAAACACTACACTACACTATTCTAGGAAATAAAGAAGCCAGAGATGGTCTTTCAAGAAGCGGACTATATTTTAAATAGAATATTTTGAAATGCTAACTACTCCTCTTTCAGACTGACATAAGCATAAAGACTAGTGCCGAAATTGAGCTGTTTGGTAGATTTGCTTAACAGAGCTGCAGTGAGGCTGTTGTTCTGCACACACATTTGGGCCTATAGTCAGGCACCAGTCAGAACCTCCTCCAGTTCTCAACCAACAAACCACCAACAAAAGCTCCTCCAGCTGGCTTCTTCCTGCTGATAGCTTAAAGAAAGGCAGTTTTATCTTACAGACGGACAGATGAGAAGAGAGGTGTCCACACACCTGTGGTGCCCACCCACTTCCTCATAGCTGGGACCTCTCATATACCCGACTCCCACTAACAGTCATCCATATGCTTTCAGTTCTGCTGTCATAATCATCATCCTCGTCCTCAACATCATCACCATCATCTTTATCATCATTCTCCTCCTCCTCCCGCTCCTCCTCTTCATCATCATCATCTTCATCATCATATCATCATCCATATGATTCATTATCATTATAATAATTAAAATCATTAACATTATCATCACTGTCATGTCAACATCTAAGAATATAATGAGTCCTTTGCATTGCCATTTCTTTTACACGTCTATGATATCAGATCAGATACAGAGCAGTCTTAACCAGCTAAGCCACGCGGAGTGGTGGGGCAAACAGCAAAATGTGCAGTGTTAAATCAACTCTAAGAGAGTATAACTGTTCCCACTTAGACTCGTATGAAGTGAGAGCAGTAAATGAACACAGGGCATGTAACTATGCTGAAAACTTTCCCTCTGGTATAAAAAGTGATTTGCAGTTTTAAAAGCATGAGTACAAAAAGCACAGCTGCGTTGGGAATGAGAGAAAGAAACAGAAACAGAGCAATAAAGGCTAAGCTGGAAAAGAAAAACCGTCTGTGTTCGCGCTTCCCTTTGGGGGCGGACGCGTCCCTTAAACAAAACCATGTGCGAGTCTTTCACAGAAGCCAGGCTCACTCTTTCCACTGGCGGTTTAAGGGGTCTCCCCCCCCCCCCCCCCCGGGACTCCGGCGCCCCACTCACTGAGAGACAGGCATCTGCTTCACTTCCTGTGATTTTCTCAGATTTCACTCTCCCCCTGTACGAGCACCCCACCACACCCCGTCCTAGCAGCGCACAGCTCCACGTAGAAAATCAGACAAGCAGACATGGGACCAGGAGACTTCTCAGAACTTTCCCAGATTCCTGAGAAGCAGATTCCTCTCTAACCCATAACCCCCCCCCCCCCCCCCCCACCACCACCACCTTTATCACTCCTACCCCTTGCTCACCTTCCAGGCTCAAAAACTGTAAACTCTTACCGGCTTTGACTCAAGCAGTCCGTTTTCCCGTAACCAGCGTAGCACTGGCCTCTCTGAATGAAGCGTGAACTACCTACAAACACTTTCCAGTGCCTCCTGCCCCCACCCCGCCCCCCCTCTCTCTCTCTCTCTCTTTCTCCTTCTCTCTCTCTCAGTAGAAAGGGAAGTCAGCCTAGGACCCAGGAGTTGCTCATTCAATCCCACACTCAGAAGATAAACAAGCAAGCAGGGCGGTCCTGCAGTTACTGTTCCTGCCCCCGCCCCGCCCCCCCTCCGTGTCTCTCCCTGTTCACCACCCTCACTATGCAGCTGAGGTGCTGTCCCTCTCCTCTCCTCTCCTCTCTACTCCTCTCTACTCCTCTCTCATGCTGTCCCTCCTTTCTTCAGTTTCTCCTCTGTTTAGTCTCAGTTAGAAGCTCAATAGTCTCAGTTTCCTGAGTTTCCTGTGTGGGCAGAAAGGAAGCAGATTCTCACTTGCTGAAACTTCAGCGCAGCTCTGAGAGTAACGCTCACCCTCTAACCACATGTACCTGCTCACACACACACACACACACACACACATACACAGACACACAGGGATATGCGCATACACACATACACACACACACACAAATGCACATGTGCGCGCACACAGACTCACAGGGACATACACATAAACATACATACGCACGCGCGCGCACACACACACACACACACACACACACACACATTCTCAAAAATTGGTTGCAGATGTTTTTCTACTTTCCTGTAGTTCACAAACTTGGCTGCACATCGACACACATGCATACACACGAGTGGATGTACATTTAGACAAATACACAAAGTATGCACATACACAGACTCACAGACATGCAAACACACACACACACACACTCACACGTGTGCACACACACACACACACACACACACACACACACACACACACACCGTTGGCTCCATGAGATCCTCATGGGCAGGACATTCTACAGTCTTCCTGAGCCCGAGAGATCCCTTGGGTGAATCTCTCCAAACATCTCATTTGTACATGTCACACTGTTTACTGTAACTGCTGATGCCGGTCCTTCTTCAACACGTGTTGTTGACAGTCCCCAGTAACAGTACAGCAGGCTAATGTAATGCTTTAGAGTGCTAGCTTCTAAACATCTGAAACTCAAGAGTTCCCACTGCAATATCATAACACAGACCATGAAGGACGAAGGATCAGCATTGACATGGATGGGGGCTGCCAAGTGGCTCATCCTGTTAAAATGCCGTTCTAATGCACGGACAGGCCCCACAGTCTGGTTTAGACCAGGGACCGTACTAGTGCGGACTGTGGCCCTACACAACTGGCTCTAGCCTCGCCCAGGTGTAGGAGGGTTTCAGCCAGCTGGGTTGACAGCATCTGACTGCTTACTAGTGCCCTCGTTTGTCGATAAGGCACCCAGAAGTCCACCCGCTAAGCTACACACGAACTGCCTTCCTCCAAGCCATGTCTGTGCGAGCTCGACTTGCGGAGTGCGGTGTGATGAGAAGCGGCTGCGATTTCACATACCGCGGAGGAAAACACACGCATGTTTGCGCACTCCCAAATCGACACTGGAGGCTGCAAAGAACGGTGCAGTGTTATCATGATTGGTGAGCAAAGGGGGGAGGGGAGGGGAGCCTTTTAAAAGCAAGTGTGGGTATTTATGGAGAATATCTGTGTACTTGTGTGGCAATGTAACCAGTGCTACAAACACAGATATACAAGTGTAATCCGGCTGACACTCAGATGGACTAATGTTAACTCACAATGACTGCAGTTCTACTGTCCGGTTACAGGACAGCACGTTACATGGACTGTACTGGGCTCTCCAGAGTCATGGACAAACCCTGGGTTTGTTTGGAGGGTTGCGTTCACTGCCGAAACCGGATTTGAGAAACCTTCCTGTCGCGCTACAACATGTGACTCAGTTCAAGAAGTGGGTGAAAATATCAGTGAATATCAGCATATTAAATCAGCTTCCTGAGTGACAAGAGGCATCAGTAAGTAAACATCCTGGGCGTTAACATTCATTAGGGGGGATGGCTTGTATTTCAGTTGTTTCCCCGAGAACCACACAGATCTGGGATACAAAAGAGGATCTGTTTCCCAACAGCAACAAGTAAGGCGGGCCCTCCATAGACCAGTGGTCCCCAAAATCTGGACCACGGGACCCAATCCAGCCCTTTTTACATTAAGCATTACGTTGACTTAGCAGAAGCTCATATATACAGTGACCTAGAATACAGGAGAAACATAAGTGTATTCAGCTGATTTAGTATTATGAGCAATCATGCCACACCTGGCTAACAACATTCCCATTTCTGATTGGTCCAGTGCTAGTGCTGTAAAATTCTCCCAAATTCCTCAGACTGCACAGAGCAAAATGATCACTTCACCCACTGTGTGATGAATCAGAGATGCTCTGCTGTACTGATTCAGATCATTCAAGAGAACTCCAGGCAGAAAGCTAACCTGGGATGAATCCAGTTAAGCTGAAGTTAATCATCAGCCAGGATACATCTGAGAAAATGAGTAATGTATGGTGGCTCCAGATCTTATCAGTTATAGGAAACTGAGAGAAAGAGAGAATAATGGGCATTTATGAGTACTTCAAATTTCACTAAGCAAACAGGGAAGGCAAGATAGCTGTCATCAAACTGACTGTTTACAGAACCATGTTAAAACCTGAACCAAACACAATGGCATACGTCCAAGTAATTAAAGTAATATTTGCCCTTCAAACACATCGTGGCTTGGTCTCAATTATTATTTGTTCTCGTTTAAATTTAAGTCTGACCTTTTTCCACAAACACAGTTTGGAGAGTAGATTTGGGTCATTGCTGAACCCTCTAAACGGTTACTGTAAGGAGAAAATACTCACTTGAATTTAGTTGAAGACATATGCTGATTGAATCCATTAACAGCAAATTTACTGTCATCTGGAAAAACACCACTAATACAACTCACTCTCACTAGGGCTCTGCTAAAACTCACTCATCGGAGTCAAACACTACAGCTCATTGTCTGAATAGCCTCCAAAAGACCCAGCAATTCATTATTTTCCCCTGTAGGGGGCAAGAGTCTCTATTCTTAATCTCAAGAACCACATATTCTACTGTGATAAAAATTACACTACAAGAGACATTCAATAAAAATAAAATAATATTTTCACTGCAACATGTTTTATCACCCAAGACGCTTGTATTATGACAAAAAAAAAGTATTTGCATTATGACAAATACTTAAACTTCTTTTTTCTGCCGGGAGGATAGTCATGAGGATAGTCATGCTAAAGCTCACTGTCATCTGTCAGATGTAGACAGGTGGCTGCCGATCACTGCAACGAAATTTGACACAAGCACAATATTTGACATACAATTATGGGAATTTATGACTGTCTTTAAAGTATGCTAATGACCCCATCTCCAGAATTATGTTTCATTGTGTGACAATACCGTTAAAATACATGTAATTTTCATTACAGGCATTTAGCAGACAGTCATATCCAGATGACTTACACAGCTTTTGAATTTTTACGTAGTATCCATTGATACATGGATACTGAAGCAATGCAGATTAGGTACCTTCCCCAAGGCAATGTCCAATATGGGAATCAAACCTACAATCTGTAGTTAACAAGCCCAGTTCCTTAACCATTCAACTACACTGCTGCCTGCTTTCAGCCATGTCTCCAAAATAGGTTATGAATATCCAAATGTAAAGCTAACTCTGTTTAGTAAATTCTGTGTTCTGTATGGTTTCATTATGTATTTCGTTCTTTAGAGTCACACACATATTGCCTTTTTGGGACACTAAGGATCTTTGAACTATAAGGAAACAGGAAACTGGAGCCCATGAATACTGAACTAGCTTCATTGGGGACACTTATATGTCCCCAATAATCCTTACTATACAAAAGGAGCCCAAAAACTTACAATTCGCAGGTCAAACCAGGAAATGTCAGTTTACTCTGGCTTTTATCCTCAAAAGATAAACCATAATTGGGTTAAGAGTGGTCATTTTTAAATGTAACCAGTCCATTTGAAAAAAATAATAATTCCTAATGCTGTGGAACAAAAATCTAATTACTAGATTATAATTCCAGCCATGTTGGCTCTGGAAAAATCTAAAAGGACAATTTTCCAAGTGCAGTTTTAAGGATGCGAGAAGTCTCTGGCCTTTTCTTGCAGAAGGAAATGGCTCTTTAGGGTAGAGAAACAAGACTTTTTTTCTGTTATGCCATTTTTGGGGCAGTTAAATATCTTAACTGACTTGTGTATATTAAATTACTGTACTATAATACCCTAATTTTCATTAGTATTATTCATTATGTATCATATCAGAAATACCATCACATGTTTGTTAACAGAGCCCAAATGTTTCAACACACAGGCTGGGATCCAATCAAAATGTGTCCTTACATTTGACTAACAATTAAAATCAGTAATCATTTGTTTCTTCAAAAAGTTTAGCAAGTTCAACAATCAATAAAACCTACCAAACTGAGTTTGTGAAAACTGTAATGTATGTGTTTACTTGTAAGCCAAAGTTTCAGAGCATATTTGTAACAAACCAACAGGCCATATTTGTAACAGGTCATATACTGTATGTAACAGGCCATATTTGATTACAACTGACCAGTGAAGACACAGTGACGAACCAGTATCCTGCCCATGGATCTCACTAATTACAGGCAAACTATGAGGTCACTGGTCCTAAAGTCTGTACTTCCTGCTGAGTCACCCCAACAAATCCTTCCCAGACTCTGACACCCCCCACCACCAAAACATTACCATGTCTCAAAATTGCCCCACTACAGCCAGCTTCAGTATTTCAGTACAAAGTCTTATGAAATATGTTTAAACAGAATGAAAGTTGAATAACAATTAACCTACAGTGTGTGGGAAAACAATGGAAATGTGTTTTTATATATTTTCATTACTTTTGTACACACAATGCACACATGGTTTACTCAGCAGGAAGTTTCTGCTATTTATTTATTCACTTCACAGTTGAATTTTAAATACAATAACCCATTTGTGAGGAGAGGAAACATCTATGCGGAATAAGATGGCGGCGTTACATTTGAATCATAGTCAAATAAGCAGATCTGAGAGATACATGAAAGCTTGACGTACCTGGATGAGAAGATTCACTCACTGTGTCACTCCCTCTGGAATACGACGGAGCCCTCCGGGAAGCCGTCGTTACCCGTAGAACAATGGGTGGGGCGGGGAAGGTAATCTAAAACTTTGCAGCCAGGTGACAATGTTAACACCTTCCACAGTTACTACCAACAGAGACTTCCCTCTCTCTCTAGACCAAGTTAGCTTCCATCTGTTAAAAACCAACAAACACACACACACAGTTCCAACAGGTACCCGGACTCCAGAAGTCAGGTGAGCAGTCAGGTGTAGCCTCTAGGCGCAATAGGGAACAGCGCGGTCAGTGGCTGCAGCTGATAGGACGGTCTCAGCTATGGCGAGGGTGAGAACGGCTCTCTGCAAAACACCTGCGGCAGGTGCGGAACACACAGGTACCACGCAGCCCTGGTTTAAACAAACACGGAGGTGAACTTTGGACCTGGCAGCAGCCTCAGAAAAGGCAGGATGCTCATGGAAAAAACAACACTAGAAAGCACAATTCACCAAGTAGAACTAATAGTGTCAGTGTTTCCACTTCACAAAAAAGAAATAAGAAAACAGTAAGGGAGTACACAGTAGGTATAATTGTGCACAGAAACAAGGGGATCCACCGCAAAATGTTCAGTGTAAAATCCCAAATAGGGTATATTCAGTCTGTTTGACTCAAACAAACTCTGTTATAATAGAATTAGCTCTGAGAATTTTGATGTGGAAAAAGCATTGCTCCTGTTAGCTGGAAACAGGAGACTAAATGGCAGAAAATGACAAAGCATTGAACAGTCATTGCCACTGATAGTAATAATATACTGACAGCACTCTTGAAACCATCAAATGTTTGATGAATGCCACATTGAAAAGGAAATGCAGGCAGCCTAAATGACAACATATTCTGTTATTATGGGCACTTTTACATCCACAGTGTTACATGTATTTATTTATTGTCTCTTGTACGTATTCTGTCACTCTGTACTGGTTGCTCTTTACACAAAACTATTTTCCATTAGTCTTTTCTCCCAAATTTTGGGAAAATAAACCCTGCCCAGTGTTATGTTGCTATTAACCAATTCAATTAGCAGAGGTGGAGAAGGGGTCAAGGGGTCAGAAAGTAATTGCCTTGTTTTTCTTCCACCCATGAACTCAGCCAACTGATTTCACTAATTAGTTCCTGGCTGAAGAATTGTTTTAATTAGCGAATCCAGGTGTTTGGAACAAAATACTGGGGAGGACTTTTACTTTCTGAACCTGTACTTTACACCTGTCATTTAAATTGATCGATCAGTTGATCCGGAGCTTGGGCTGTGTCCAAATCAGAGCCCTATCTACTGTGCCCGGTCTCCTGTGCACTGGCAGAAGTGTGCTGTTTAATGTGTTTAACTTTCCAAGTGCAGTCATGGGTAAAAATTAAAACTCGCAAAGCACACACCTATTTTAACCGTTGGTTTCGGTTAAAAATAGGCTATAATTTGGGCTAGTTTTGAGTCGCCATTTGGCTGGAAAGACAAAGATCTGGCAACCCTGCTCCCCACTCTTGCGCTGCCATGTCACGTGTTGTTTTTCTTGTATTTGAAGGAAAACGTCAGCGAAGCTGCGCCACATTTTTTTTTAAACGAAGCTTCACGTCATAATTATGTGACCAAAATGTTTGTGTACTTCTTGAAAAGTGTGCTCCTGAATGTACTCAGCTAAACCCCGGAAGTAAGTGTGTCATCCGGGTGTTTGAAGTATACTGCAATTTGAAAAATTGAAAAAATTGGCTACTCAACAGTGTGGAAGAGTGCTGATTCGGACACAGCGTTGGTATTTGCCATTCCCACGGAAGTGGACAATCCAGGGGTGAGAAAGTAAAAGTCCTGTGTTTCCTCCACCCATGAACTCAGCCAGCTGATTTCACTAATTAGTTATACCTCCCTGAAAAATAATGCTAATTAGCAAATCCAGGTGATTGGAACAAAATACTGGGGAGGACTTTCACTTTCTGACACTAGATTGTCTACCTCTGCTTGTAAACCTCATGATTATAAACTGGGTCAAAATTCTGCACTTTCTTAGCCTTTAAGGCACCCTTGTGTTTTCTTTTGAACTGAATTAATAATAAAGCTACATGGACTAAGGGTGGAACATAGGCCAGTGTAGAGCAACAACAAAGAGCTCTTAAGATAATATATTACTGTGAAAATTTCTGCCCCGAGGTGTGCATTTAATCCCAAGATCTCATCATAGGCTACATACACTATATTAGTTTTGGTGAGGGTGCTGCCCTCTGAATTTTCATGATTGATTTTGTGTCACCTTTATGAGTGGCCCTATAATATACACACACACAGGCTGTGTCCAAATCAGCACCATTCCATATTACTGAGTATGCCTGTTGAGTAGACTGGCCGAGAAAGTAGTTAAGTGAAATTTTCTCGAAATGAAGAATACTTAAAACCCCCAGATGATACATTTACTTCTGGGGTTTCACTGAGTACATTCGCGAGCGTACAATATACAATGTACCTGACATTGCGGTTTGCGTTGAGACATTAATTAATATGTAACCGTTAATACGTAAATAAGATGTAATCAGCGACATTAGATTAAAACACAAAGATCCGTTTCAGGGGCACGGAGTAGAGGAGGTGGTAGTGGAGGAAGGGAGGGTGCATTTTTCGAGTATTAGGACGCAGCCCCTGGGTGTGTCCCAATATTTTTCACTCCCCACCTCCCTCCACTCCCCCACTACCACTCCTCTCCAACCCCGAAGTATGCAAAACTGTCTGAACGTTTTGAGTACAAGTATTTGCCTGTACAATATACAATGTACCTGACATTGCAGTTTGTGTCGAGACATTAATTAATATGTAACCATTAATACGTAAATAAGATGTAATCAGTGACATTAGATTAAAACACAAAGATCCGTTTCCGGGGCACGGAGTAGAAGAGGTGGTAGTGGAGGAAGGGCAGGTGGATTTTTCGACTATTGGGACGCACCCACTCACTCTTACTATGAATAAACTTCCTGTCTAGTGGTGGCATTGTGGCCTAGGGTGCGTCCCAATACTCAAAAAATGCACCCTCCTTTCCTCCACTACCACCTCCTCTCCTCCTTGCCCCGGAAACTGATTTTTATGTTTTAATCTAATGTTGCTGATTACATCTTAATTATGTGGTTAGGTATGAATTAATGTCTCGACGCAAACCGCAATGTCAAGTACATTGTATACTGTACATGTAAATAATTTTACTCAAAACGTTAAGGCAGTTTTGCATACTTCCGGGTAGGAGAGGAGTGGTAGTGGGGGAGTGGAGGAAGGGAGGTGGGGAGTGAAGAATATTGGGACGCACCCCTTGTGGCACCTCATTCTGTGCCATACTGCAAAGAACACGATGGAGCACCTTCCTCATTTACGACCAAAAGTGTTCCCTCCCAGTGTCTCTCTCTCTCTAATAAAAATAAACGCCAATGCTCTTTGTTAAGAAATCGGGTTAACAATTTTTAGCAAGTGTTGCTTTTTTAATTTCATAATAAAACAATATGTTGAATTAAGTGAAAAACACTTCCTAGGATTCCTTTTTTTTAACGGCTTGTATAAATCTGTTACCAAACATTCTAGAGAAATCTACTGTAACTTGAAACAAGTCCAAACAGACATTGAAAGGCAAACAACTGGCTCCTACTGAAGAGGAAGTGAGTTGTAAAAGTCCAATAAAACCCATGCTGTGTTAGGCTCAATTAAAATATCCAGCCTGCAATTGAAACTCACGGCTAAAAGCTGCTTAAACTTAAAAGAACACTTGTGTATTGTTCATTAAGTCTTATTGCTTATCTTAGTCGTATTGCTATGTATAACAAAAATGTAATCAAATAATTATGTGCTAGCCTGCTGGTTTCTACTGAGGTCTTTTGAACACAGAATTGTATCATTATGTACATATCACATAAATATCTGCACATAAAATAACCTGGAGCAAAGGAAATTAAAAATCACCTCCAGGGTGTAATGTGCAACACTAAAACTGCATTATAAAGCATTCAGTCTTTACGAGTGCCAATAACTCTCACATACACCAATTGGTTCTTAAATACTTTATATACAAAACCCATGAATTGGTACAAGTATTTTGACATTTTACAGTGTACAATTCTTTCACCGATCAGAGCTTTCATTACTCTCCCCCAAGTGACAGTACATAAATAAAAATTCACAACCCATGGTCTGTCACTTACTTTGATTGTATACAGTACATTACATGCTATTTTTTTTTTCTTTTTCACATATTTATAATAAAGAAAAATATTTGTGCAAGAGTTCACATTGTAAAAATATTCAAGAACAACTGCACTGTTTGGCACGAGGTATGCACACAAAATATGGAATTTTTCACTTCCTGAATACTAAGGGATTGCACGGCCCTTTTCTTATCCAATCAGTCCGTCTTGCAGCAGACATTTTGATAGAGGCCTGTGCCGTGAACCTAACAGACAGACTTTCACCCTCCAAAGTAAAATAGTTTCAGTACACCAGGCTGATTCCCCTGCTGTCACTTTTCTACACTTGCGTAGAAAGTCCTCCACATCTGCGCTAACACTGCATCGCGGCCAGTTTGACCTGACAGTAAAATCTGTCGGTCACCCCTACGCCTGCTCTTCCAAAAGGCTGCGGGAACGTCTCGTGTTCACAAGGTATGGAATGAAGCCTCTTTTTTTAATTTTTTTTATTTGGTCTGTCTCTTGATTCTGCTTTTCGCAGGGATGGGCAGTGTGCCTCAAGAAGGACTTTGACAAATATTCAGCACAGCCCACATCAATAGCGGCAGAAGATGCCGATGATCCATCCGGAACGGACAGCTGCACCAGTGCAACATACTTTTTTTAGTTAGGAAATTAAAAGTATTCCGCCGGGTTATTTTAATGCTGAGGTACTGCAATGAGACAAGCGGAGCGTGAATCCGTTCGATGAGAGCAGAATCACTAGGGATTCCTTCATCTCTACAGTAAGGCCTTGCAGTAGAACAGGACTATGTAAGTTCTGAACGCAAAATGACTAGTTTGTAAACCACGTGTGGCTTTACCTCAAAGCTGCTTCTGCCTCTTTCTAGAGACTCCACTGATTCCAGAATAAACCCCAGCCATAGCCCCATAGAGAAAAACCCCAAACCCAAAAGGACCCATCAGCACACCAGATTCAGATGCAAAAATGCAGGTGACCGTTATTTGGATGTGTATTTTCCCCACCAAACATGGGAAGATAGCCGACTGTCTCTGTTGGAATGAGGATGCCCTCGATGGTCAATATCAGCAATGCACCTGTCAAACTTCACACATTCAGAACTAGAAAATGGTAAGGCAGTAAACGCTGTGACTAGTTTTGGGGAATTGCAAGTGGGTCCAAACCAAACCAAACCCACATGGTGGTCTTCATTAAGAGAAGCAGTGGTCATTATAGAGGGCTATGCTTGTCCAGAGATTTGTGATCTGGACACAAAGCCAGAGGCTGGGTGCTTGACTGGACAGTGGAGGCCCGGTTAGATTCACAGACAGACAGACAGAAAAACAGACAGAATTTCAGAGGAAATGTGTGTGCGTGTGTGTTGGTGGGAGAGGTTGGCAGCAGGTCATCATCACATCTTCAGAGGAGTGGGAGGCACGAGAAGCAGGAGGAGAAGAAGAGTGTGCATATTACACTCTCCTTTCACCTCCTGCTCTCCTCCTCTCCCTCCCTCTCTCTCCATTCTTCCTCCCTCCTTCCTCCAGAACAAGCAGAGAGAGGAGTTGGGAACTGAAAGGCAGGCAATACCCACGCCCTAATCAGTCACATGCTTGCTCTAGCCCTTCTCATTGGACAGCCAGGCCAGGAGGCCCCACCCCCCACCCCCCTCGCCCCGTACCCCTCCCTTCTCATCTCCCCTCTTCGGCGGACCGGGTCTCGGACTTGAGTTTGACGAACTCCTTGGCGACCTCGTCGGCCGAGCGCTGGGACAGGATGCGTAGCACGGTCATGCCCGTCTCGTCCATGTGGACCCGGGGCCCCAGGGGGCACCAGCAGGCGCAGCTGCCCCTCTCCACCACGTCCCGCAGCTGCAGCACGGCCACGCCCACCATCCGGTCGGCCCGCCCGAAACAGTAGTCCTTCACACACACCTGCAGCTCGTAGCAGTCGAGAGGTGCCTCGTTACTCAGGACACTGCAGGGTGGGCGGGGGGTTTGAAGATGACAGCCAGGCAGGTGGAAGGATTGACGTGGATGGAGAAAGGTGTGAAAAGTAGTTTGAGTTCAGGAAGGATAGGGTTGGGTTTAGAGTTGTTAAATGATAGAGAGAGGGAGAAGGAGAAGTTGATACAGGTTGAGAAAGAGAGAGGCAGGGGAAGAGAAAGACAAATGTGAGTAAGAAAGAAACGAGAAAAAGACCAAGGAACTCATATTTTCACTTCCGCATTCCAGAAAAATCGGCACAGGGTGCGGACGTCAGCACTCACAAGTGGAAGGTCTCGTTGTACTTGGGTGACCAGCTGTTGTTCTTGGACTTGGTGGCAAACTTGCGCTTCTTGTCGCTGAGGTGGGGGCCGATCATGGTGACCTCCACGAAGGGCCGGAACATTCCAGAGGTCTGCCACTTCAGGTCATTCACCGCCACGACTGTGAGAGAGGACAGACAGACAGACACACACATCAAGAGTGAGTTTTTTTGACCACCGTCATTATCAGCATCATTTCATGAGAAGGAAACAAAGAGGATTGTGGGGATTGTGGTCTCTTGGGTTTGGTGGAGACCCACCTTTCACGGTGACCTTGTGCTCTCCGTTTCCGGGGTTTGTGAAAAGATCCACCTGTATGGAGATCTCGCCCACGGGCTTGTCCACTCCTGACCCTGCAAGGGGGGTGGGCATTATTCATAGGAATATAAGAATATGAACAGAATGGGCCAGCCCAGCCGGGATCATAAACTAGAGCAGTGATCTTTATTCCTGGTCCTGGAGAGCTGCTGGATTCAGACCCAAGAAACCAGTCGATGTGAGTTAACGGTGTAATTCGCTGCTTCAATCGATCAATTAAGGGCAGTGTAACGACAAAAACCAGCAGACCCTGCAGTCCTCCAGGACCAGGAATGAAGATCACTGATCTAGAGAGTACCCATCACCACGTCAAGCCTGAACTTAAACATTCCAAGACTTAAACCCCGCCCCACCCATCTCCTCAGATCTTTGTACTTTCAAAAAACTCTGACATGACATGCAGTCAGCAATAGTGCTCTGTAAAATCTATCATTCGAGAGTTGGATTTAGGGTAATGGTATCTGGCTAAGACCTCATGATTTTAGCATGTTCTTGCACATCACAGGAGGGTCTTCTGGCTCTTATGTAAGTCCCATGTAGCTCAGGTCGTGGCGTAAACGTTGCCGTGGAGTGCCGTGGTAATTGAAAACAGCAGTGCGCCACTGAAAGCTCTAAAAAAAACCTCTCAGCGTCTCCCTGTACCGTGCATGGTACTGACTGAGGGTCCAAGGTGTTGGCAGATTTTTGTTCCACCCAAGCACTTCACCTCCTGTTTCAACAAATCGCCGTCTACCAAACTGAAACTACAATACGCTGCCAACTGCCCAGCTGCAAGAGTGCTGATAATTTCAAAGTTAAAAACTTAGTTTGACTGTTACATTAAATACTATGAAACATTGTGTATTATGGGACTCCAGGAATGGGTAGGGTATAGTAACACTAAGTTATTCTAAGTTGCTCTAAGGGTGGTGGGGTGTGAGTGTGGGGCAGGCTGGACCATGGTGATCTGGGATTATGGGAGGAGCAAAGAAGTCATATTATCATATGATTGTTACTGTTGTTATTAATCTGGGGCATGATTGGCACCAAAGACCTCGCTCAGGGAAGTTTGGGGAGGGGAGTGGGAGAGGCTTCTTGACCTACCCCTGTTCGGGCGAGTTTTTTCGTTAGGGGTAATCCGTATACCCATCCCATTATGCACTGAAGAGAGAGCATGGAGTGAAAGACAACAGGAGGGAAAATAAACAAAGAGACATTGACGTGTATGCAGAATGCAGATGCTTAGAGGTCCGTTTCTGAATCGCTGCAGATTACTGAGTGTGTCCTTCTCTCCATAGAAAGAGATAGAATATTGTCGCCTCACTGTTGCCCTCTGCTGGCTAAACCCAGAGGCTACAACCCTGCGTAGACTACACTGTATTGCCAGAGGGTGAGAGCATGTAATTCCAATATGAAATGCAGAGTCAGCACTATGGCTCATTTTTGACTGCATCTGAATTATTAAAATGAACGAGAAATGATTATTCACTTTGCTGTAGTTAGGACAGAGAAGAAATTGGAGTCAAATTACAAAAAGTACAGTATTAACTTTGGGGACAGGGACGGAATCAAAGACTCATTGGGCGATTGTCAAGAGAAGAGGACCTGTACCAGTATCTGCTGTACCATGATGACACAGCGTGTGGGTGTGTGCATGTTAGTTTGTGTGTGTGCATATTTGTGTGTATGTGCATGTTTTGTGTGTGTGTGTGTGTGTGTGTGTGTGTGTGTGTGTGTGTGTGTGTATGTTTGTGTATGTGCATGTTTTTGTTTGTGTGTGTGTGTGTGTGTGTGCATGTGTGTGGTCAAGTGTGCGTGTATGAATGTGCATGTGTGAATACATTAGCCTTTGTATGTGGGTGTGTGTGTGTGTGTGTGTGTGTGTGTTTAAGTGTATGTGTGTATGCGTGTGTGAATACATGTGCGCGTGTGCGGGCGTGTGTGTCTGCGTGTGCCTGCTGTGTCCGTGCGTGTCGCAGCCTCACCCTGAGCGTGCTGACTGGTGACGAAGGTGCGTATGAGCGCGTCGGTGGCCTGCGTGTAGAGAGAGAGCGCGTAGCGAAGAGACGACAGCTCCGAGCTCTTCTCCAGGTAGGCCTTCTTCAGCCCATTTCCCCCAGCATGGAAGTATTGCTGCACAGCACGGGCATGGGGAGGACGAGAGGAAAGAACCGGAAAAATGGAGGGGCGGGGAGAAAGCGAGAGCGTGATCCGGTGTCTCCACGATCTCCACGGCATTCAAGACAATAATGACATGAAACACACGTTCTACTGGGAGCTGGAAACCGTACTTCTAGGCAATCTATGCACTAGAAATTACTTAATGCAGTCCCCATTAAGAAACTTTTATACTGCAGAAATCCCTAATCCAGTTTGAGTGATGGAATATTTGTCAATACAGGCTGGTGGCCCCGCCCCCTGGCTCACCTTGATAGTCTCCAAGGATACCTCCATGACAGCACACTGTTTAGGGGTCAGGCTTTTGGCCTCGCCCCCGCCCTGCAACCAATCAGAAGATGAGGCGAGAGAGATAATGGGTGCGTCCCAATACTCGAAAAATGCACCCTCCTTTCCTCCAATACAGCCTCCTCTCCTCCGTGCCCCGGAAACGGATCTTTGTGTTACAATCTAATGTTGCTGATTACATCTTAATTACATATTAAAGGGATAGTTCGGAATTTTGGACACAATGTCTCAATTACGACTTACCCATGATGTAGTTGATTGATGGAAACCATTTTCAGCTAATTCCATGCTGTCCCTTCTTTTGGACATACATCCATTGCTAATGCTAGCGCAACTCTATGGTAACCGGTAGCATCCACTACCAAACGCACTTAAACACTCAGTGCACCCAAAGCAAATAAAATACGACTACAGTCTATCGGGGTTATTTTGAGTGTTTATACCATCATTTCTTAAGTCATTGTTGAATCCTTTACTTTGTGCTGACCTATATTCTCTGTGGAAGTACGGCGACGGAGCGATACTTTACGTTACCTACGAATGTAGTCCCGGCACTGGACGACTACAACAACAAAGAAGAGCAACAAGTTGCAATGGCCACGTTCGCTCCGCCGCCGTACTTCCACAGAGAATATAGGTCAGCACAAAGTAAAGGATTCAACGATAGTTTGACTTCAAAAATGATGATATAAACACTCAAAATAACCCGATAGACTGTCGTCATATTTTATTTGCTTTGGGTGCACTGTGGAGTGTTTAAGTGCATTTGGTAGTGGATGCTACCGGTTACCATAGAGTTGCACTAGCATTAGCAAGGTGTGTATGTCCAAAAGAAGGTACAGCATGGAATTAGCTGAAAATGGTTTCCATCAATCAACTACATCATGGGTAAGTCGTAATTGAGTCATTATGTCCAAAATTCCGAACTATCCCTTTAATGGTTGCAAACCGCAATGTCAGGTACATTGTATACTGTACATGCAAATACTTGTACTCACAGACAGTTTTGCATATTTTCTGGTAGAAGACGAGTGGAGGAGAGGAAAGGAAGTGGGGAGTGAAGAATATTGGGACGCACCCATGGAGAGTTTACCCCCAAGCCAATGAATCATCAATTCACAAAGCAACAGTCTTTACTCTGAACAGAACGATACACATTTATCCTTAACAGGCTTTACTGTTCTTCTCTTTGTTCAGAGAAGAACAATACAGAAACAAATGAACAGACAAAGTAAACTTACTCTGAAAAACACTGTGAATATTTATTCAGAGTAGTAGCATCAGAACTGACTCTTGAGAAATGTTCATATTCATAACCAGGTAAACAGTACAGAATACACAGATGTCCCCATTCCTAAATGAAAACTCATAGCCATGGCATCCCACAACTCTTTGCAAATGGGTATAAATTGGTCCAGTACCTTGAGTTTGGACAGCGGACCCAGTTCCTTGGCAGCCGTGAGGATCTGTGCCCCCTACACAAAACAGAGAGGAACAGATGAAGATGATGTAATCACAGTAAAAAAATAAAAAAAATATTTCCCAAAGTTAATAGTTGTTCACATTGTTATATTTATATCCATCCATCCATCCATTATCAAACCCGCTTATTCCTGGACAGGGTCACGGGGGGTGCTGGAGCCTATCCCAGCATGCATTGGGCGAGAGGCAGGAATACACCCTGGACAGGCCGCCAATCCATCGCAGGGCACACACACCATTCACTCACACACTCATACCTATGGGCTATTTAGAGTCTCCAATTAGCCTAACCTGCATGTCTTTGGACTGTGGGAGGAAACCGGAGTACCCGGAGGAAACCCACACGGACACAGGGAGAACATGCAAACTCCACACAGAAGGGTCCTCGGCCGGGATTCAAACTCAGTATCTTCTTGCTGTGAGGCGACAGTGCTAACCACTGCACCACCGTGCCGCTGTTATATTTATATGTACATGTTATATTTATATGTACAGCTCAGCTATAATTCGGTAAGACTGCTGTATTCAGCTGAAAATAAAACTATAATTCATGGCAACTTACAACTTATCTCTGTTTCACTAGTACCGTGGCATTTAATGTTACAAGTCACTACAAACTGGAAAACTAGTTTATAATCTATGGTTGTCCACTAGAGGGCAAACATTCATTGAATTGAAGCTCTATCATGGATGGGCAATGCCAGGCCTCAAGGGCCAGTGAGTGTGCAGGTTTTTGCTGCTAACAGTTACCCTGGCACAATCAATTAATTACACATATACACCAACACCGATTCACTCGTAAATTAGACCACAATAAAACACTTCAATACATGCATACAGGCACAAGAACATTCATAAGCTGCTGTTCATATCGCAGAATGTAGCTAAAATATCCGATCATGTAAATGATTGGGTTAATTAAATAATTGGTAAATCGTGGCAGCAATAACCTGCTTACAGACCATCCCGCGAGGCCTAGAGTTGCCCATCCCTGCTCTAAATGATGAAAGTTTTTTGCTACAGTTCAATCCAGTGTATCAAACCAGCTACCAAAAAGGCACAAATAAGGTCTACCATTTGAGCCCCAGACAGCATGAAACCTTTTCTAAAGTGAGCCTTTTGTGCTCATTGCTGTATCACAGTGATAAGATGTTGCTCTCCTGAAGCCTGGATAGACCAGTGGGACTATATGAAGGATGGGTGTTGGTGAGAAGGGACAGCTTTGGATTGGTCACAGCACTCAGGGATGACTCTGAGAACATGACTATTAGGTAGCGTTTCTCTCAAGAGAACTCAAATCTGCCTACCTGCCTGTGTGTGTGTGTGTGTGTGTGTGTGAGTGTGTTAGCCATCACACTGCTCAAAGAAGGCTTTGTGACAATCCTGACAGACGGGAGAGAAAGGGAGTGTTGGGTGGTGTAAGGGCGAGAGGAGGGGTGTGTTGGTTAAGGTAAGGGTGAGAGAGGAGGGGTGTGTTGGGTGGTGTAAGCACGAGAGGGGAAGGGTGTGTTGGTTGAGGTAAGGGTGAGAGAGGAAGGGTGTGTTGGGTGGTGTAAGGGTGAGAGAGGAGGGGTGTGTTGGGTGGTGTAAGGGCGAGAGGGGAAGGGTGTGTTGGTTGAGGTAAGGGTGAGAGGGGAAGGGTGTGTTGGGTGGTGTAAGGGTGAGAGAGGAGGGGTGTGTTGGTTGAGGTAAGGGTGAGAGGGGAAGGGAGTGTTGGGTGGTGTAAGGGTGAGAGAGGAGGGGTGTGTTGGTTGAGGTAAGGGTGAGAGGGGAAGGGAGTGTTGGTTGAGGTAAGGGTGAGAGAGGAGGGGTGGGTTGGTTGAGGTAAGGGTGAGAGAGGAGGGGTGGGTTGGTTGAGGTAAGGGTGAGAGGGGAAGGGTGTGTTGGTTGAGGTAAGGTTGAGAGGGAAAGGGTGTGTTGGGTGGTGTAAGGGTGAGAGAGGAGGGGTGTGTTGGGTGGTGTAAGGGTGAGAGAGGAGGGGTGTGTTGGTTGAGGTAAGGGTGAGAGGGAAAGGGTGTGTTGGTTGAGGTAAGGGTGAGAGAGGAGGGGTGTATTGGTTGAGGTAAGGGTGAGAGAGGAGGGGTGTGTTGGTTGAGGTAAGGGTGAGAGAGGAGGGGTGTGTTGGGTGGTGTAAGGGCGAGAGGGGAAGGGTGTGTTGGTTGAGGTAAGGGTGAGAGGGGAAGGGTGTGTTGGTTGAGGTAAGGGTGAGAGAGGAGGGGTGTGTTGGGTGGTGTAAGGGCGAGAGGGGAAGGGTGTGTTGGTTGAGGTAAGGGTGAGAGAGGAGGGGTGTGTTGGTTGAGGTAAGGGTGAGAGGGGAAGGGAGTGTTGGGTGGTGTAAGGGTGAGAGGGGAAGGGTATGTTGGTTCAGGTAAGGGTGAGAGGGAAGGGTGTGTTGGGTGGTGTAAGGGTGAGAGAGGAGGGGTGTGTTGGTTGAGGTAAGGGTGAGAGAGGAGGGATATGTCGGTTGAGGTAAAGGTGAGAGAGGAGGGGTGTGTTGGTTGAGGTAAGGGTTCTTACGAAGCTGTCATTGCTCTGTGGAAGTACAATCATCTTCTCCATGCTGTTCATCACAATCCTCCACAGGTCCTTCAGAACCCGCTTCAGTACGGTCTTCTCACACACCGAAGCAAACAGTATCAGACTGGTCGCACGAAGGAGAGAAAACACACACACACCAGGGTTTAACAGCACTTTTAAAGAGAAGTACAGGAAAATTTACCAAAAATAAGAACCATATCAATCAGAGCACTGAATTATAAAAAAGGGGGAGAACAGCAATACTATTGTTCTACCAGAGGACATACATCAAATGGGGACACCAAGGACAACAAAATCACTGAATGGGTCCAGATCCAGTCATAGAGCTGAAATGGTGGCCATGGGCATGGTGGCCTCACTCACTTTCCGTCCAGAAATTCCATGAGGGGGCGAAGGATGTTATCGGAGTCGGATTCCACGGTGTTGCGTGCGTTAGCATTGATGGGGCCCTTCACCTGGTACAACAGCTCGGCCATCTGCCGCAAACAGCCGTCAATCCGGCTCTGGAAGCTGTGAGATGGGTAAACCCGAAACAGATCGGTTAACCAACACACACCAATCAACACCAATACTAACCAAACAAATAACCAACACTCACCAATCAACACCAATACTAACTAAACCAATAACCAACATTCACCAATCAACATCAATACCACCTAACCAATAACCAATGCTCACCACTCAACACCAATACCACCCAACTAAATCAACACCAATACCACCCAACCAGTCACTAACACTCACCAATCAAAACCAATACTACCCAACCAATAAATAACGCTCACCAATCAACATCAATACCACCCAACCAGTCACCAGCACTCACAAACCAATGCCAATACTACCCAACCAATAACCAACACTCACCAATCAACACCAATACTACCCAACCAATAACTAACACTCACCAATCAACGCCAATACTACCCAACCAATAACCAACACTCACCAATCAACGCCAATACTACCCAACCAATAACCAATGCTCACCAATCAACACCAATACTACCCAACCAATAACTAACACTCACCAATCAACGCCAATACTACCCAACCAATAACCAACACTCACCAATCAATGCCAATTACACCCAGTCACCAACACGCACAAATCAATGCCAATACTACCCAACCAATAACTAACACTCACCAATCAACACAGGTACACCTATAGTGTCATTTTTCTACGTGCAGGGTAGTCCGATAGACTTTCATGGAAGGTTGATGCTAGATTGGATAGTCCGGAGGGACCTGGGCGGGACCCTGGGACACTATCTTAACAGTTTGGGCATGAGCCCGAGTTACGTGAACTCCTGTGAGGTTATGTTTAGGGTTATGTTTAAGGTTGATGCTAGATTAACAACCAATCACAGCAGAGCGTCCCTCCCAGGGTCCCCGCCCAACCTTCCATGAAAGTCTATCAGACTACCCTGCACGTAGAAAAATGACGCTATCGGGGTACCCAGTGCGTTGAAAAGTGACGACAAGGGGTCCTGACCAAGCGTCCATATGTTGACGAGTTGGGAGTGAGAACGTGTTCACCAATCAACATGTGAGTGGAATTGGAGTGTAAGTTTGATGGAGAGGCATTGTTTAGGCGTGAGATTAGAGTTAGGCTTGGCTCAGAGGAGGGCATGTAATCTGAGACAGGTGGCTCACCTGTTTCCAAACATGGCACTCAGGTTATCCAGAACAGTGTTCAGCTTCACCTGCAGATCATTAAGCAGCTCTGCAGCCTCTGAGTCGAGCTGAAGGCAGACAGACAGACAGACAGACAGGTATGGAGAGAGTGCTCTGATTAGTTAACATATCCTGCCATTCACAAAGCTGAGCTGCTCCAGTGACAAGCGTGATATATGATGGTGTCCATCCCCTCACTGGCTGAGTGAGTGGCTCCTGCAATAACCAAACTAGTGATAGAAGAGTGAAGAGTGAAATTCCATTACTGTCCAAATGGGTGAAGCTACAGTGACCTGTCAATCCCTGCCTAGTTTGGACAAATAAAACATTTTTTGATCTATTCAGCAAACCACAACAATGTGTTCAAATCAGTACAGCCTCATTCTCCTATTGCAGCAGCAAAGTACTTCTATCTTCAGTAGCTACTTATTAACAAAATAAAACCACTGTTTCTCCAGATTGTGGTAAACAAGCCAAATGACAGCCTGTGGGGCCTGGACACTTGTCGCCATAACAACCCCATTGACACAAACTGTTTCTTGGACGCCTCTATGACACTGGCTGCCACCTGTGGAACAGCCCACAACCAGAGCAAATTAACAGCTGCTGTTATCCACCACAGCATGGCATCGGCCCTCTCTTCTCAATTAGAGGAACAGCTGGAGTTCAGCCAATCAGCTGCGCTGCATCTGAGAGCAGAGACAGGAGACAGTAAATTTTTGGCAGTGGTGCGACCACCCCCCTTCCCCTCCTCCCCATGGTGGCTTTGCCAGACTCTGGCCAGCTGGACCCCCACAATGTTACCCACTGGATCTCAATACCCCATCACCCAAACATGGGTTTACATTCCAGAACAGGAGTTTTCAACCTTTTCTCATCCTGGGACCCCCACCCAAGCTAAAATATATCCAGGGGACTGGCTTCAGAAGTAAATATTGTGAGTGCGGACTGGGAAGGGTTAGGCGGGAGGTAGGGTTTTGAGATTGCGATTACAATACATTCATGGACCCACAGGGGTCTGTGGACCTCCTTTTGAAAACCCAAGTTCTAGAAGATTCTAGAAGATTCCTTTTGTTTCCCCCGATCATGCAGACCCACACATCCTCAGTCTTCAGCCCACACACATAAAAAAAGTAGGAAAAAATATCAAAGAAAACACGACATTTAGAAATCCTTTCCCTTTTTTTTTTTTTTTAAAACTGGATGTCGATGGCGTCGTAGGTGACTCTGACTGTGCCTTTGTTCAAACCCATTTTGCATAATCCCACATCAAGAAAAGTCTGGGTTCCTTCTCCACAGCAGCCTCCGAGACGGACTGGAAAATGAACTGCTCACTCAAGATTCAGCCCGCCATTTGGGACGTCAAAGGAATGAGTGATTGACAGCTCTGTGGAGGGAGGGGAATAAATCCTACAGGCAGCGACCTTGGCTGTGTTGACGTCTGACCTTATTTATGTTTGAAACAGAGGGTGTAATTATGATGGATGCTGGTGCTCCTGGTCTTTTAGACGGCAAGGCTAAGTTAGCGGGGAAGTGAAAACAACACCAATAGCGGAAAAAGAAAAAAAAAAAAACATTTTATGCTCAAAGCAATTAGGTCCAATAAATCTTGGCTGAGAGGGAACATTGACTGAGAACTTTAAAATAAAGAAGCACATTGCAATCACCCCCCCCACTGCATCACCCTGTAGAAAAAAACAACTGACTCCACTTCCAAGCTCCACTTTGAGGCAGTAACTATATACAGTTGAAGTCGAAAGTTTACATACGCCTTAGCCAAATCCATTTAAACTCAGTTTTTCACAATTCCTGACATTTAATCCTAGTAAACATTCCCTGTCTTAGGTCAGTTAGGATCACAACTTTATTTTAAGAATGTGAAAAGTCAGAATAATAGCAGAGAGAATGATTCATTTCAGCTTTTATTTCTTTCATCACATTCCCAGTGGGTCAGAAGTTTACATACACTCTGTTAGTATTTGGTAGCATTGCCTTTAACTTGTATAACTTGGGTCAAACGTTTCGGGTAGCCTTCCACAAGCTTCTCACAATAAGTTGCTGGAATTTTGCCCCATTCCTCCTAGCAGAACTGGTGTAACTGAGTCAGGTTTGTAGGCCTCCTTGCTCGCACACGCTTTTTCAGTTCTGCCCACAAATTTTCGATTGGATTGAGGTCAGGACTTTGTGATGGCCACTCCAATACCTTGACTTTGTTGTCCTTAAGCCATTTTGCCACAACTTTGGAAGTACGCTTCGGTCATTGTCCATTTGGAATAGTCATTTGCGACCAAGCTTTAACTTCCTGGCTGATGTCTTGAGATGTTCCTTCAATATATCCACATAATTTTCCTTCCTCATAATGCCATCTATTTTATGAAGTGCACCAGTCCCTCCTGCAGCAAAGCACCCCCACAACATGATGCTGCCACCCCTGTGCTTCACGGTTGGGATGGTGTTCTTCGGCTTGCAAGCCTCACCCTTTTTCCTCCAAACATAACTATGTTATAACTATAACTATGGTCATTATGGCCAAACAGTTCAATTTTTGTTTCATAAGACCAGAGGGCATTTCTCCAAAAAGTAAGATCTTTGTCCCCATGTGCAGTTGCAAACTGTAGTGGTTTTTTTATGGCGGTTTTGGAGTAGTGGCTTCATCCTTGCTGAGCAGCCTTTCAGGTTATGTCGATATACGACTCGTTTAACTGTGGATATAGATACTTTTGTACCTGTTCCCTCCAGCATCTTCACAAAGTCCTTTGCTGTTGTTCTGGGATTAATTTGCACTTTTCGCTCCAGAGCACGTTCATCTCTAGGAGTCAGAATGCGTCTCCTTCCTGAGAGGTATGACGGCTGCGTGGTCCCATGGTGTTTATACTTGCGTACTATTGTTTGTACAGACGAACGTGGCACCTTCAGGCGTTTGGAAATTGCTCCCAAGGATGAACCAGATTTGTGGAGGTCCACAATTTTCTTTTTGAGGTCTTGGCTGATTTCTTTTGACTTTCTCATGATGTCAAGCAAAGAGGCACTTAGTTTGAAGGTAGGTGTAAAATACATCCACAGGTACACCTCCAATTGACTCAAACAATGTCAATTAGCCTATCAGAAGTTTCTAAAGCCATGACATCATTTTCTGGAATTTTTCAAGCTGTTTAAAGGCACAGTCAACTTAGTGTATGCAAACTTCTGACACACTGGAATTGTGATATAATTAATTAAAAGTGAAATAATCTCTCTGTAAACAATTGTTGGAAAAATGACTTATGTCATGCACAAAGTAGATCCTGTCTTAACTGATTTGCCAACACTATAGTTTGCTAACATGAAATCTGTGGAGTGGTTAAAAATGAGTTTTAATGACTTCAACCTAAGTGGATGTAAATTTCCGACTTCAACTGGATATGTTAGTTTGTGTTTTTATACGAAATAATGTTCAAACACTCCGTGTCAGGGAAAATATATTGGAATTAATTACTCTTTGGCCCACTTACAAAAAAAAATGTAAACAAAAATACTCCAACACTAAAGCTGTTAATTTATGAATATGACATATGGAATGTGCTCATAGCATGTGCTTCCAACCCCCACCCATAACTCTCTCTAATTCACACTAAACTGAAGCCGGTAAAGCCGGTAGGATAGAAAATATTTTTCAGTACTTTAACCATGTATTTTGGTTAATGACTCATCAAATAAAAAATGCTTCCCTCAGGTCACTGACATCATAAATAACATCCATCATCCATAAGCTGCTCCTCTTGAGATTTAGCCCTCTGATTACAACACAATATAATTGTGTTTTCAGTCTGCTATGGCTACTGATTGAGGTATCTACAATGATAGGGGAAACTAGGAAAGTTGTTCTTTGAAGTAGTTTTCTGCGCTGATATCAGCCTTGTAGAGCATACTACTAGGACTTGACTGGAGAAAAGCTCTCAATTTCACCAATTTCAATTTCAACTGCTCTCAATTTCACCCATTCAACACAAATCTACATATAAAAATACATATAAAACTGTTTTAATTTAATTTTGGAACATGAAAGCACAGAAAACTAGACCTGAACAACTTGTCCTCTACTCAATCCCACCTTCTTCGTCATGGCACTGGCCTCAATCTTTAAAAAAAGAAAGAAGAAAAGATCTGAGTCAAGCAGCTGTTTCCCAATTCCCTTTCACAGAAACAGGTGAGGTTTCTATTTATATATTTTTTACATATTTACATAAAGTTTTTATTGGTGCTCAATGTGGGGCTGATATAAATATACAATTCTCACTCTAACGAGGCCCTATGGGTCTATCGGCTATAGGCAGCACGGTCCATATTTGATCCGAGACCGTGGGCCTCATCTGTGCACCCCAGTGCGAGTGCAGTGCCTTAACTGAATCAGCCACCCAGCAGCCCAGAAGCAGGTTTACAGATTTACTAGATGATATCAGTCATAGGAGGGCAAGAGGTGACTTGGTCCTGGGTGGAATTACTTGTGCCCTGACAGCAACAGAATTGTGCCAGGCTATTAGGCTGACCACACCCGGTCTGGAGTCGACTTGGTCATAAAAACTCTTAAAGCAAGCTTCCCCATTCTTGCTGTGATCAAGATGCAAAAAAAATGACCCTAACCCTCAACAGGGGGTAGACACTTCCTGTCACCTGATCTGAAAGTGGCCTGACCATTGGCTCTGCCTTCTGACTTAAGGGCAACAGGCATTTCCAGTGTGTACATGTGCTACATATATGAAAACACTGGGGGCAGTGGGGGCATGGTAGCATATCACACAGAATGACACAGAAACCCACCTTGTTCTCCTCATCTTTGGACTAATTATGAGAAATATGACCAAGCACAAAGGAGACAAAAAAAAAGAGATGGACAAAATTTAGAGGGGGTAAGTCCTTCTCACTACCAACTGCAAAATTACCAAAAGAAGTGTGCTGATGACGCATTGGTATCTTTCAGATACAATATTATTTCATGACTTGGTTTCAACTTAGACTAAAAAATAAATAAAGAAAAAATGAGTTACATATTATTGGAAAAATCTAAATCATGCTGAATTACGACATGCTGAAAAGATATAGGTTATGCGCACAACACAAATTCCACCTATCACTCTTTATATCTTTGTAAAGTGGCATAAAGACACTCCAAACACAATCATTCCAACTTGGCCGAACCAAACCGTTTGTCCTACGGAGACTTCCACCCAATCGGCAGCTCTGAACTGCTGAATCGCCAATATTTCTCCTAGCCTTACTGGGTCAGGTCTGAACACAGCGGCACTAACAGCACCCGCGTCTCTTTATTTTATGACCGTCGTTAATTTTGTTTGTAGTTCCACCTCCAATACCATACGCACAGAAGCGTAAGCGTGAACTGGGCACGCTCCACTTCATGCTCTGGCCAGTCTCCATTGATGGTCAGTCCTGTGTCTAAAAATACTCTGACTGAAAGATATAGACATATATACTGCAATATATTGTAAATATGCTAACTTTCTGGAATATAATGATAAATATATGTCACAGCAGTGTAATATATGTTTCCATATCTGAAAACGGCCATAATCCTTCATTTGAAAATATTGTGAAGTGATGTAATACAATGATAATGTTTATTTCAATATATTTTAAAATGTATTTGATTTGTGTAAGAGGAGGACCTCTGGGAAGTCCAGAGACGTGAGCTTTTTTAAGAATTGTAAACCGTGAAGAAAGAAGCCAAATGTGTTTCTGAAAAATGCATGAGCTCTGTCTCATTACATGGTAATTTGTGCTTTATTCAAGCGTTACTCATGTTCCCACATCTTAAGCCAACGAAAAGTCTTCCTACTCAAGTCGTTCACTTGCGCGCCTGTGGATTTTTGTCTTAATTATAACATTACGAGCACTTACACACAGCTTCTCTCTCTCTCTCTGACACACACACGCGCGCGTACACACACACACACACTCTGGTTTTATGTGTAGGATGCAGTGCTCATTATTTTAATTTGAAAAGGGCCTAGAATAAGAACCAGGGGCAAGGTTTTAATTGATTTGAACAGCTGAACAACCCACCTCTTTGCTCTTGTTCTCCGCCTTCAGAGAGGGGAACAGATACAGTTTTAATTGTGATGTGCAAAATGGCAGTTCAAACACTACAATGACTAATTCACCGCTCGTGCACTACCATAAATGTATTCCAATCAATAGAATAAACACCATGTCCAACCAGATCTTTACACATTAGCACTATGCGCGTACGCCTTTCTTATCATCAAGCAAACCTTACCAAAGGCTACTTGGGTTAAAGGAATGAGGAAAATGAAACACAATGCAATTGGAAATCATAAAATGAAGTCAATGTAAAAATATATGTCATAATATTGAAAACATTGAAGCACATGGCAGAATTACTAAGCAGAATTAGGTTGGCCTAGTTTTCATATGGTGTGCAATATTGTTGAATGGAATACATTTTTTTCTCGACTCATCTGTGCTAGTTTCAGAAAGATTAGGCAGGGATATGGGATTAGCCATTGGTTTTCAGGCAGCCACAGTTCGACAGGATGCACTTGACTGATGGGGGGGGACAAATGACCCGATAATTCTTCCAGTCACGTCCGTTACTTGAGCTGCTGGCATGGTCCACCGAGATATTCGCTCTTATCGTCTCTGCCTGAAATGCCTAGTCCGTCCCCCGAGCTCTCGCCAGCCCGTATGTGAATCAGATCTATCTAATTATAAAACAAACGTTCCGAGCAACCTGCCCAGAATCTGCAAGCCAGCTACGTCAGGTGGGCCGGGCGGGGGATTTGGGCGAAGAGGAATAAGACAGATTAGCGGGGAGGCTGGGAAACGTGCCAGTCACGATAGGGAAGGGATTCAGCAAAGCAGAGGGAAGCTGGCCTATGTCACATGCATATAAACAACGTATTTACTGACGTGGCTAAGGGGTGGGCTGGAGGTTAGGGTTAGCTCTGGTGACTCAAATCGCGCAAATGAACCCACCTGCTTTTCCGCATCTTTCTTTTCCGCCTGTTGGGGGCCAAATAAAAGAGAAGGAGGTATGTGCAATATGCGGGATGCTAAAGGTCACAGGCATCGCCTGCTTTGTGTTTTGGGACTCTTTGTATACAAAGGTTATCATATGGCAAGAAGCCAGCACCGAACACAAGCCATACAGCATGTTCCAAGGCAGACACATTTCTGGGTTGCTTATTTAACCGTTTGGGCAGTTCCCTTGAAATGATAATATATACACTGCCCGGCCAAAAAAAAAGTTGCACACTCTTATATTTCGTTGGACCGCCTTTAGCTTTGATTACGGCGCGCATTTGTTGTGGCATTGTTTCGACAACCTTATGCAATGTCACAACATTTATTTACATCCAGAGTAGCATAAGGTTTTGGCTGAGATCTTGTATTGATGACGGGAGAGTCGAACCACTCCGTAAAGTGTTCTCCAGCACATCCCAAAGACTTTCAATGGGGTTAAGATCAGGAATCTGGTGGCTAATTCACGTGTGAAAATGATTCCTCATGCTCCCTGAACCACTCTTTCACAATTTGAGCCCGATGAATCTTGGCATTGTCATCCTGGCATATGCCCATTGATGGGATAACCTGGTCATTCAGTACATTCAGGTACTCAACTGACTTCATTTTATTGCTGCATAATGTTGCTGAGCCTAGACCTGACCAACTGAAGCAACCCCAGATCATAACACTGCTTCCAGAGGCTTGTACAGTGGGCACTATGCATGACGGGTGCAATGGCGACTTTCTTTTTGGCCGGGCATTGTATAATAGATCTGTATGCAGTAGGATCACATTAAGGATTACAGAAATAATGAAAGAGTAGTGGGGAAAGCAACAGTAGGGTTTCCATGGAAATGCTGGTATTCAAACCCTGACAGCAACTTGAGTCTCTCTCTCTCTCTCTCTCTCACACTCTCTCACACTCTCTAAGTAGACTTTGGATTGGAGAGGTGGGAGACAGGCTGGAATGGGGATCATTACCACACAATACCGAAACATAAAAATTTTGAAAATGAGCCACATTGTTTAGCTATCATCTACCATAATATCCATCATGAGAATTATCACTGTTGACTGAGGACTGATTTAATGAATACACACATTTTCCTTTTTGCTCTCAATCTGTAGAAGAGGGGGGGGGGGGGGTCAATCCAGTTACAGGCCAGTGATCAATTGACACTATCACTGACTACATTTCCAACAATGCACTAAGCAAGAACATCCAGAATACTGATAAATATAGTAAGTCTATACTATGCAATGTATAAGTTTGTCTACATAAATGACGCATCACTTTTCAGATTTATTAATACAAATATGTCTGTGTTACTTTTTAGTTTCTTAGAAGTCTAGGTGAACTCACCTTTTCTTTGTCAACCTATTGAATGCAAGAAGAAAGAAACGGAATAAATGATAAATATGCAGAAGTTAGAAGCCAGAAAAAAACCTAAGATGTGCTGTCTTGGTCTTGCCTTTTTTCGTCAGTCACTCTTTAGAAATACCAAAACAGCTCTTGCCAATGCAATCAAGCAATACTGCCTTGTGGTTTTAGGCTTATGGGTAGTACAGCTGAGAGGCATCAACAGAACACTTCATTAAAAAAAAACTTGATAAATTAAAATGAACTGATTTTAAATAGCAACAGTACTCAAGTTGTCAACTGCTATTTCACAAGATGCCTACGAATATGCACCACTAGGATCTGGAGGTAACTCACGCACACACGCACACGCACACACGCACACGCACACACGCACACACACACACACACACACACACACACACACACACACACACAGCAGGGGTTCAGTTACATCGGAGTTCCTCACAAACAAACCTTTTCTTTGCTGTGCTCCAGCTGGGAGAGGCAAAGGGAAGAAAACACCTTAAACACCTTTCAGAAACTTTACAACACATTTAGGGAAGTGTCTACCAGGGGAACAGAAAGGGTGCCGCAAAGGAGCAATGAGACAGCTAACGCAAGTGCTGAGTAAACAAACCCAGCTAGCACCCGTGACACAAGCCTCGGGCTAACTTCTACAAAGCATGCACCTCTGCAAGACATGATGCCACGCAAGACCGAAGGGCAAGAGCAGGGCTTCTCTAGATACAGCTACGTATTCAAGCCCGAGGACAATTGAGATCTGGAAATATATTCCCCGTGCATACATGGTATGTGTCAATAAAATAAAGTAGATACACAGTACATGCCGTTGATGAGAATTATTAGTAACATAATTGGTCATAATAACCAAATCCTCAAATATGAACTTTGAATAATAAACACATGTAACAATGCTGGGATTCTGAGCAAGTACTGTTTATAAGAGAACAACCGTACCACTTGATTGTGATTTCTGTAAAAGCAACAAGGGCCCGTATTTGCATATTAATTCAGGCATTTGCTGATTCAAATAGACGGAAACAAGGCTTTCTGCTCCCGTCAAACCAACCTTTGCTTCCTTTTGTTTGTTGTCAGGCTAAAGACAAGAAGAGAAGAGGGGGGGGGGGGGGGGGGATCCATAGTTGTCAGTCACTAATAAGAGTGAAAGGCAAGCTCTACTGTAACCTGCAAACTTAATGTCCCCCAGCTGACAGAAGCCACAATATTCCCTCTAATCAGCACCGTAACCTCCTCTTTTGGTTTGCTGCGTCATATTGTTTCCCATCCACATAGTCTTGACAGTGTAATTTTTCTCCACAAAAGGCAACTGTCAATCCCCTCGAGATTTTACACAAACCGAAAATAATCAAGGCGAAATGAAGCAAGAGACATGCGGGGTGGGGGAGGTTGTGGGGCTGGGGGTGATGGCGATCTTTCAAAAGGTGTGTGTGTGTGTGGGGGGGGGCTCTAGAGCTCTTTGACACGGCAGCCGAGAACAGGGAAGGTGTAGTGTGGAATAGCAGTGGCATATGTAAACGGGAAAGCCTGACACCTCTAAACCAAGCTAATGAACCATATACGTAATTCACCACTGGAAAAGGGGGGTGACAGAGGGGGCTTCTGGGACGGGGGCATTCTCACCTCTGAACCTTCTGAATCCGAACCTCCCGACTGTCATCAGGGGGGAGAGAGAGAGAGGATGTCAGAGGGGCAAGTGAACACTAAAACTCCTTTAACGTAAGGCTGTCACCTGCCACATTCCACCGCAGAAGTGAAGACCCATCTCTTCAGAAAACTTACCCTCAATAACTTCCTTTGTTACCCTACGCTGATTGCGCTTACCATTAACTAAAACTTTGTGCTCATTGTTTGGAGAGCAGTTATTTGTCTTGAGTTTTTTACTTGCTAAATATGTGGATGCCAAGTCATCTAGTAATACTGAAATTCAATGCTGCAAGTCAATCTGGAAAAGATCATCTGCCAAACGATGCAAATGTAAACAAGGCCTAACCGGCATACACATTTCTCTCAACTACAGTATGCAGGGTTAACAAAAACCAAGGAACAAAAGTCCACAAGATCTTTAGGTTAATCCATGACCATGTTTCCATTTGAGCTGGGATCATCGGTCTGTGGAAACAGCAGAAGTTCACACTTCTTTTCACAACTAACCAAGAGGAGCTGGAGCCGATATGTTCAAAACAAGTTTGTGCCTTCAACCACAGAGAGCTTAATAGAAAAACAGTCAATGACATTCACTCTTGTAATAATGATGTTGGTTCAGGAAACCTTTCATGTACTGGTAAACCATAGTCCCTCGTATATGTATACACATTGCTAAAGGCAGGACTACAAGGGCAGAAATTCACTCTAAAGCATATACAGTATAAGGGTTTGCATTTTTCAGCTTTCAACTTGTGCCTCAATTTTTGGTTCAGATTTTGAGCCAAAGACCCTTCAATTTGCCTCCGGCAACATTCATTGGGATTACACTGTAATTTCAAGTATTTCACTTGATTCCGCAGTCGAGGACGCCCCAACCGGAATGCCACCGTGATTAAAATTGCTCATCAAATGCCGGACGCAATTGGGCTGAGATCAGTACAGATGATTTGCTCCGACAAACATTCCTGAATCAAAGACGAGAAAAGTAATGGATGAAATTGGAGCGATCTTTAAAATCAAGAATTACATTGGGGAAAAAATGTAACGGAACATTTAAAGGGAACATGACATACATAATAAAGATTTCTAAAAAGTTGAACAATGCAAGCTCGATATCCTACTGTATCCTAATGTCTATTGCAGGGACCTCAAACTCCTGTCTTGGGGGATCAAAGTGTATGCAGATTTTTGTAGTTTCCGCCAAGTCGGGTAAGACTTGGCCTCTTTAGCCAACCACTGACTTCAGCTAAGAACCCATGTGCTGAAACACACCAATAAGCTGCAGACACTGTGGCCCTCTGGGAGTGGGAGTCCTCGGACTGACATCTCAAAACAGGCCCCCCTTTCCTTTCTAGTCTCACCTTGGTTTCGGAGTCATCCGACTGGCGACATAAAAAAAGAAAAGAAAAGGAAGAGGAGGGGAAGAAAGATGAAGAACTCTCAGGATTAGCCTTCTTTCATTTTCCTATGAATCATTGCTCTCTCAAGAGAGAACTGACGCGGTCACCGCAGTCACGCAAAGATTCGAAAATGTCTCAATGAGCACTGCCAGCACCACATTAAAGTGAGGGACAAAAAAGAACATTCACATAAGTCATGTACCCTTTAATGGCAGACACACGCACGCGCACACTGTGCAGCCAAAAAAAGTAAGTCTCATGAATGCACATTTAACCTGTTGAAATATTTACAGTCTAGGAGGTATCGGACCTAAGATGGAGTAAAGCCGTACAAAAATTCAATGATAAATAGCCAGTTCTATAAAAAAAAGTATACATTTTACTGCGCAGCATTAAAAAACAACCTCTTCAGAATAAGTCCACAGCAGCAACTTTCCCCCAGTTGTTTTCTGGATGCTTCCGCAGAGTAACTGTGTGCATATTTATTCCGTAAAAAAAATGAGTCTTTCCCGTCTGCCTTTCAAAGGCTCGTATTCAAGACGCGCTTTCATTTGAGAGTGCTCAGGAACGGGCTCGGCGCGTTTCGGTTTCCTCGATTCAAGGCTTAGGATCCATTCAAAGGCCCCCTCTGTAATCTGTGTCACCACAAACCCTGTGATTGCCCGTTTGAAGCTGTCTGGAAGCTCTCTGTTTCCCTCTCTCCTCATTGTTAATTTACCCTCTAATCTGCCTGTCAGAGCAGCCCCCCATTCCGCCCTCCCCCCTCCCCTCTTCCTTTGCCTTCCACCTCGGAAAAAAAAATCTACCAGAAACAAAAACCTTTTCCTGTATATTCTACACCTGCGCCGACATCCTCAGTAAAAGATCTAACAATTAAGCCAGTGTTTCTTAAACTACGGTTTGGGACCCAAATGGGTTGCGGGAGCGTATGAGGTTGGGTCCTGGAATGAGTCTGTACTAGTCCACTAGGCTATGCTAGTATTGATGGGTCCCTGAAAGGAAGTAAATTTCTAATTTGAGTCCTGATATTAAAAATTTCAAGAACCAGTGCATTAGCCATTGACTAACGGCTGCTTATAAATTCAATTAAAATCTTATTGAGCGAGATGCAAAAAAACTAAGACTGAATGTGTATGCAGACCGTACTGAAGAGTACCAAAGATACAGATGCTGTGAATGTTACTTTATGTCCGTGAAACACAACATGCCGTCAGCCATTATTAGTTTAAAAAATACTCTCAGTTTCATAGCCACCGCCCCAAACTAGGGAGCAGTGCCATGCAACTTTAATGAATTCTCTTTCTTCTGAATCTGCAGATTAATTGCACGTCACGCCAGCGCCCTGCACCGTGTCCTCAGGCACTGCACGCAAAGCGGTCTATGACACTGCGAAACAGCAGGAGCGCCGCTGTTCGTATCGCGGTAATGAGAACACCGCTACGTCCACACGCAGGGGCTGTGAGGGCGGGCATGGGGAGATGGGCGTGTCAGTGGTTTCTAAATTTGCATCTGAAATGGACATGCCGAACCTGGCAACGTTCAGACCATTGACATGCAGAGGGAGAGGATCTGTTTCCCAATGATCTCAATGGACATGATGAAACCTTGGAAGGCCTCATTTCCAGTTAATATAATTACGACTTCCATTCAAAGGGGAGTCGACCTGCACAATTGATCAGCTTACTCCCTGTATTACATTATCAATACACCCCCACCCCCCCCACCCCCCTGACCCCCGTGACAGAATACCGCCTCATATTAACTTGAGGCAGACAAACACGAGCCACCGCATTTCAAACCAGCTGCCCCGATTCTCAGAATGACCCTTGACATCCGTTGACGCGATTGGCTGTCATGTGGCGGGATTAACAAATCACAATGTGCCAAATTGGCCCCACGTCCCAGCTCACGCCCCCTTCTCACACAACTTCTGCCACGTGACAGAACCGCGGCCAAGCAACTGCTACATTACGCCACATTCTACAGCTGTCCTGTGCTAATACCCACCATGGCGTCATCACCCTCGTCATCAGTGATTGGCTAATCCATTAGGAAGCGAGAAAAGAAAAGAAATACAGCTGAGTGTCCAAGAGGCATTGACAAGTTCCAGGTACACTATGCTAGGACAATTTTACAACTCATTAGAGAGCAATTATTGTACTCTCCACATATCCATGTAACTTTCTAAACAGATACACCATCCTAGACTATAAATGTAATAAAGAGGTATATATAGTATTGCTAGAACAGCAAAAAAAACAACTTAGCAAGTACAATGGGTTATGAAGCTGTAAAACCATGAAAAAGGAAATCTACCACTACATGACACACACCCACCTCTTCATCATAATCCTCTGGCTCCTCTTCATCCTCAAGCTTTAGGTGAGCAGGGAAATAAGAGATTTTAGACTGACTCAGATTCCTGGCTACTTGCTCTGGTCCTAGAGAATCTCAGTTATCTAGTGGTTCCATTTTAGCCGCCGTCCTCTAGATACAACCAGTCCCCATTTAATTTTGACCTAATCAATGCTGTCTATGTCTTAAAACACAGCTGGGAAAACCTGCTTGAACTGGCTTCCTCCTGGGCCCTAGAAACCCTGAGTATACACAACAGGGACAGTACAATTCTAATCACTATAATCAAGGACTCATTACTCTTGCCCTGTTCACACTGTAACACCAACCACAACACACCTGACTTTAACAAACCAGACTCCGAATATGATCTCTTGTGTAATTTCTCTCTGGGGCACTCTAATAATTATTACTCATTTCATTGAGATGTACCATCATAAAAAACATACTGCAACTCTATTAGCTATAACATGCTTTAGCATGAGAGGGCTGTTGGGAACACTCTACACACACACATGCAGTGTAAATTAAGATTAATCCTGGTGAGGGCTTGTTGGGTGAAGGGTAGATACTGGGATGAAGCTACTGTGAGAGCTGTCATAGGATGGGGGGGGGGGGGTTATGGGGGGCAGGGCTATGTTGGGTCTGAGCTGTAATAGGATGAACCTATATTAGAATGGAGATACTACAGGGGATGGGTTAATGTGGAGTCAGGGCTGTGATTGGACGAAAAAGTATTGGGGTAGGGCTGCAGGGGGTGCAGTTACTGGAGGTCAGAGCTGTAATAGGACAAAACTACATTGTGGTGGGGACCGACACCTACCCTCTCCTCCTCCGCAGCCATCTTAAGAGATAAGCAGGAAAAAAAGACGGTGGTAACTCGGTTCTCGGTAAGGACATCTCAAGGAGACAAAAAAGAAATCTTCAGCAGTCAAAGGTTGGCATCACCGCTTGTAATTAAGAAAGATCTTCAAAATATGGGTTTTTCCACAAAAATATATGGATATACAAAGATGACTCAAACCAAACATAATAAAATCACAAACCCAGAGCCGCAATGCACGTTTTCATTGCACTTAAGAAGGAAGAATTTCCAGTTTAAGCCTACAGCAGGCTGATAAAGCATTCACTCTGCTGTATCAGCACAGTAGAGTGTTTTCTCTGTAATATTTGGCATCATAGGTCCACAGCCATACACGATAGGATGTGATGGGAAGTCCTTGTTGGGATAACAGTTAAGAGATGGGCAGTCCCTGCATTCAAGGTTCGCAAGTCAGTTTTCTATGTCACAAAGTTAGGCTCCTTGTTACCCTGCCCAACAAGGCAAGGCCTGAAGCTTTACTTAAGCCCCTCCCCATCACCCAGAGGCACCACCCTTGATTGAAGGCTTTCCCGATCTGCCCCTCCCCCATCAAACAGAGGTATCTCCCCCTTGTTTCACAACGCATCACCCAGGGCAGGTGTTTCTCCCATGAAGCCAACACATACGCTGCACAAGCAATGACCCTGAGCAGGCTGCTCATTGGTCACCCATACAGGACCACAATGCTGGGGTCACAAACAAGCCTTATTAAATCAACCTGGCCCAGCGTTCCCACCCAGCATTCACCAATGCATCAGAAACGGAAAACATTTCCCTAAAGTGGCTCCCAGTCCACCGAAGGACACTAGCTCTTCTCAGCTTTCTCCTGAGTTTATTCAGAAGCAGACCCAGCAGTAACTCACAGCTTTTTTAAGATTATCCCTGGTCACATTTCTGAGCAGGATGAAGTAAAAAAATAAATGGTTCCAAGCAAAGAAGCACTGAGCCGAACCTGAGCCACAGTCCTGTCAAAAAAGAAGCCCTCATAGGTACAGTGTCACTGACCTGTTTGGCACCCATGGACTCAAACATCTTCTCCAGCAGGACTCTGAGCTGTTGGACATTGTTCAGGAGGACACACGGCTGAGGGAGAAGGAGAGAGAGAGAGCGAGAGAGAGTGAGAGACAAATGAAAGAGATGAAAAAGAGAGAGCCAATTTAACTGATGCACAGCAGACTGCCAAAATGTTCAAGCAACTAAAGAAATACAATGGGAAAATGTTTTGTTGTTTTTTCTGACAAAACATATCAATTTATTTATATTTTATATGATTGCATGAGTTCAAGAAGCAAAAACTACGTTTATTTGAGTTAAAAGCATTGTGCATTGTGCTTATTCAAAATGGAGCCAGCAGAGCTTCCTCTCAGACATAGCACTCCAGGGGACTTACAAGCTTTTCTTTATCGCAGTAGGAGGGGAAAGTCTTGGTGAGGATGGCACAGTACTGCAGCAGCACTTTGGTGATGGTCTGTCGGGAAGATGAAAAAAAAAAAAAAACTTCATCTCACTCCGCAAAACCAATACCACACTCTTACAACAATAACGCCTGACAAAGTCTTCGCTCAAAGCCATTTACATGCCAGACTGCACAAATATGCAGACACAGAATGCTGTTCGTCAGCAGTGTGGCTGACAAATATGAATCACCATATAATAACGAGAACAATAAAGTGAATTTATGTAGCACCTAAAAATACAGCACTGAGAATCAAATAAGGCATGTCATAAAAAGAGGGGATACATATCTGTCAAGAATAAAAGCAGAACAAAAATTATTTACAATCAGAAGAAAATACATGCATATGACACAGGAAGGCAGTAAATCGAAATACGTGAAAAGAAATAAAAGATAGAAATAAAAGATCTAGAGAGAAAATGGCAGTCGTCAACAAACTGGCTGCACCATCATTTTAAGGAAGCCTAGCCTCTAAAAGGAGCCTAGCATCTTAAGGAAGCCTAGCACGATGGAGTCAGGCAGTTTGAATCCTAGGTAGTACACACTGCGTAGTAATATTTAGTGAGGTCCTAACAAAACTGCTCCTGTAAATATCTGTTTTATAAATTGTTATCAGATCAATTGTCTGTATCATTTACAAAGGGGCAACCATAAAAAAACCAACACATAGCACCTCAAAGCTAACAGTCTTTTGACCAATGGCTGCCCTCAGGTGACCCGTGTGACAGGATGTGAGAGGGAGGGACACGGTGAAACTGTGACAGTGATATGGGCCGTAAAACGAAAGGCGGGGCTCAGTGATTTTGTCGATAACAAGGCTCAGGTTTCTCCCACAACCTTTATCGCTGGCCACAGCTTCCTCTCGCTAAAACCGCTGGCAACGGCCCCATAGCCATTCATGGGCCCCCCCATGAATATTTCATAACAAAGTGCATTCTTTTTTTATAGCAAAGTCTAATTTCTGGAAACAAGGGCTTGACAGGGTCATGAATTTCTGTGGGCGCCAGGCGAGGCTGGAGGGACCATTTTACGGTGCGCATTCTTATTTAATGAGGACGTATTGAATTCCTGTTTCACCAATGTGTGGGAAACGTCCCGGCATGATTTTCTGCTGCTGCGTTCCAGCGGATACCAATTTCCCGGCTAATAAGGTAGTGCCTGAGAAATCAGAAATAAAAATTGAATGCGAGCTGTGCGTAAAGCCTGCTCGGGGGACATATCATTGTGTTATACCGTACTACGGAGCCATGTACCCACGCCCACAACATTTGCTTGGTCACAATTTAATATCCCTGGCAGTGCATGGGGGGGGAGGCATTGATTTCAGGGGGATATGGAGGCAAAAGACAGAGAGGTGGTTGGAGGGGGGTGGCTGTGTTGCCCTCGGAAAGAGGCGCTTTTTGGGTTCTGGTGGTTGAGAGCACCGAGGGCGGGGGGAGCTATGGGTGTTTCAGAGCGGGGGGGGGGGGGGGGGGGGGAGGGGGGGGGTGAATTTACCTTGGCGAAGCGTCGGTTGTAGTGGGCTATGACTTTTGGGTCCGGGCACTCCAGTTTCTTGATGATCTCGAAGCTCTGGTTGAGCTGGGTGAAGATGTCCACCACGGAGCAGGAGAACAGAGCATGCTCAGACGTCTGCTGGAACTGGAGGCGGAGTGAGAGAGAGAGAAAGAGAGAGGGAGAGAGGGACAGAAGAGAAGGAGTTAAGCATAGAGGGACAGAGAGATTATTGTATGGCGATACAGCACTCTTGAATTGTACTTAATTGAGAGGCAGAGAGCAGGAGAGAGAAGATGAGGATCATTTCTCAATGTCATTGTGGGTAAGAGCTACGGAGTCATTAGGGACTTTAACTCATAAAGTGTGAGTTGCAGGTTCAAACCCCTCAAAATGACTCCCTTGGAAAATGACTTCAACAGAACCGCATCAGTACGAATACGGCTGCAGACGCCCAAAGTAAGCCAAAATCTCATTAACGTACAGAAATCCTTTTACCAGTGTAATTACAGGTTGTGAAACTTACTCCAACGATGCCACTGCAATCACAATTTGTTTTTCCTAAGAGTGCAGCGACATGGTGCAGCCTTCCAGATATTTGAACGAAGCCTCCAAAATCGTCCTTATTGATGAGAGCCGTGCGCTCTAAATCACGCTATCTCGGGAAAGACACGACAGCGCATTTTGCCAGGGTGCCATTCATAACGTCAGCCTCCGAGTCGCAGTGCATTCATCTCTCCTCTGGCGGCGTCAACGGCGGAGGCTTCGTTAAACCACAGCGCACAATAAAACAGCCTCCCGCCTCGCACCTTCAGGGTCGGGGACATGTTACTCACTCACTCCTTTTTTTTTGTGTGCCAGTATTTATTAACGGTTTTTATTTTCGTTCCGAGTCATCGGTTACGCGACTATCTGATCAGAACAGACACTTTAGCGTGGACGCGCTTCCATGAATCAGTTACTCGTGCCACTAGTGTTATTAGGTCTACAGTGGTGCTAGAAAGTTTGTGAACCCTTTAGAATTTTCTGTATATCTGCATAAATATACTGACTCGTTTTCCTATAGAACTCTATGGGGAAAAAAGTCAGGAGAGGAAACCCTTAATTAAAGTGATCCATCCATATCTACTCCATATATGGCAACAGAGTGATGGTTTGGGGCTCGTTTGATAGCTTAGACCCTGGATGACTTACAGCCATTTAGCCAGTCATATGTTCCAGTGTAATTTACAGCTGAATCTAGTCTCACCATTCTCTCTTTTTTTTTTTTGTGTGTGTTTTTTGTTGAGCTGGGTTCACTTTATCAGGTTTTAGGACTTAGATGAAGATGTGATCACATTTTAGATAAAATTTATGCAGATATACAGAAAATTCTAAAGGGTTCACAAACATTCTAGCACCACTGTATATGTAGACAGCATAGAAAGTGTAGAACTACAGCAACCAGTGCTGCCGGGCGTGGAGATTCAATTTACCCCCTCTCTCTTATCTCTTTCCAAGGCCCCCTGCATGAACTCCAGGGAAACATCCTCATTCTCGGCCAACCACTGTAGGACGAACTGCAGGAACCACCTACAGACAGACAGACAGAGATATGTATATACAGCTACATCAATAGGTTTTCTGCCTTGGAAATATGCTGCCAGTTATTAAACTAGACTTACAGAGAGGCGGGAGAGGGAAATAGATTAATTTTACCTACCGTGATATGTTACTGTTGCCACTACATTATGATCTTATTGTAAACACAAACATTATATATGAACATGACAGTCCCTTATGAAATTACCAATATACTAGCAAATGCATTACCAAGATACTGAAACACTTGCATATGAACAAAAACATAAATTATTGCCACTTTCAGATATTGCAGTACATTTTATATAAACATATGTTGTTCTGAAATGTGACATAATGATATATACATTTATATTTTTCAAAGCCTACACATTTACAAATGACAATATATTCAGTTTCCATACGGGAACACTTTTCTGTCACATTAATGAAAATCTTTCAAGATTCATCAGTACTGATAAATAGGAAAGAAGAGATGGAAAATGAGGATAGACGTTTGCGATTAAAGTGAAAAAGAGAGGGGTGAAGAAAAGTGAAGAGAGAAATAAAGGTGTTGTAAAGATGCGAGAGGCACGGGACCAGGGGGTCAGACACTCACGATGGGTAGTCCGGGATGACGGAGAAGAGAGAAATAAAGAGTGTTGTAAAGATGCGAGAGGCACGGGACCAGGGGGTCAGACACTCACGATGGGTAGTCCGGGATGACGGAGAAGAGAGAAATAAAGAGTGTTGTAAAGATGCGAGAGGCACGGGACCGGGGGGTCAGACACTCACGATGGGTAGTCCGGGATGACGGAGAAGAGAGAAATAAAGAGTGTTTGTAAAGATGCGAGAGGCACGGGACCGGGGGGTCAGACACTCACGATGGGTAGTCCGGGATGACGGAGAAGAGAGAAATAAAGAGTGTTGTAAAGATGCGAGAGGCACGGGACCAGGGGGTCAGACACTCACGATGGGTAGTCCGGGATGACGGAGAAGAGAGAATAAAGAGTGTTGTAAAGATGCGAGAGGCACGGGACCGGGGGGTCAGACACTCACGATGGGTAGTCCGGGATGACGGAGAAGAGAGAAATAAATAGTGTTGTAAAGATGCGAGAGGCACGGGACCAGGGGGTCAGACACTCACGATGGGTAGTCCGGGATGACGGAGAAGAGAGAAATAAAGAGTGTTGTAAAGATGCGAGAGGCACGGGACCGGGGGGTCAGACACTCACGATGGGTAGTCCGGGATGACGGAGAAGAGAGAAATAAAGAGTGTTGTAAAGATGCGAGAGGCACGGGACCGGGGGGTCAGACACTCACGATGGGTAGTCCGGGATGACGGAGAAGAGAGAAATAAAGAGTGTTGTAAAGATGCGAGAGGCACGGGACCGGGGGGTCAGACACTCACGATGGGTAGTCCGGGATGACGGAGAAGAGAGAAATAAAGAGTGTTGTAAAGATGCGAGAGGCACGGGACCGGGGGGTCAGACACTCACGATGGGTAGTCCGGGATGACGGAGAAGAGAGAAATAAAGAGTGTTGTAAAGATGCGAGAGGCACGGGACCGGGGGGTCAGACACTCACGATGGGTAGTCCGGGATGACGGAGAAGAGAGAAATAAAGAGTGTTGTAAAGATGCGAGAGGCACGGGACCAGGGGGTCAGACACTCACGATGGGTAGTCCGGGATGACGGAGAAGAGAGAAATAAAGAGTGTTGTAAAGATGCGAGAGGCACGGGACCGGGGGTTCAGACACTCACGATGGGTAGTCCGGGATGACGGAGAAGAGAGAAATAAAGAGTGTTGTAAAGATGCGAGAGGCACGGGACCGGGGGGTCAGACACTCACGATGGGTAGTCCGGGATGACGGAGAAGAGAGAAATAAAGAGTGTTGTAAAGATGCGAGAGGCACGGGACCGGGGGGGTCAGACACTCACGATGGGTAGTCCGGGATGACGGAGAAGAGAGAAATAAAGAGTGTTGTAAAGATGCGAGAGGCACGGGACCGGGGGGTCAGACACTCACGATGGGTAGTCCGGGATGACGGAGAAGAGAGAAATAAAGAGTGTTGTAAAGATGCGAGAGGCACGGGACCGGGGGGTCAGACACTCACGATGGGTAGTCCGGGATGACGTCCTTGAAGGCGGGGAGGTCCTTGACATACTCGTTGTGGAGCCACTTCACCTTGAAGTGCAGGTTCATGTAGTCCGCGCTCTTGCACAGCTTGTGTTTCTCATGCTCTGAGAGCAGCAAAAACAGGGCTCGCTTTTAGGGAAAGCAATACTCCATTCTGCTCATTCATTTTGTTTGTCTTATCCTCCTGAGACCCAGCAGAAATATATATTGTTTTGACATAATACAATTGTCTTGGATGACAAAAAAACATGTTGCAATGAAAATATTTACAAAATTGTATTTAATAATTTTTATTGAATGTCCCTTATGGTGTAGGTTTCAGCATAGTAGAATATAAAAAATTTAATTCCTGGGTCTTAGGAGGATAGTAAAACTCAAATTCAAATTCAAATTGGATATATCTCTTAACAAAAATCATATCACAGGCAACATCCTCCTTCACTTTGCATAGTCGATGCCTAACCTGTAAGACTTGCGTGTATGTGCATATCAATATTTGTGAAAGTATAAACAAATAAGGTCAAGTAATGAAAAAAATATGTCACTCATTGCTTCGGATCACAACACATGTACATACAGTGCACTCCAAAAGGACAGTGACACATTTTTTGTTGTTTTGGCTCTGTACTTCAGCAAATTAGATTTGAAATGGAACAGTGACTATGAGGTTAAAGTACAGACTTTCAGCTTTAATTTGAGGGTTTTTTACATCCATATCGGATGAACCGTTGTAGCAATTGTAGCCATTTTTACACATACCCCCCGCCCCATTTTAGGGACCCAAAAGTAATTGGACAAATTAACATAAACTTAAATAAAGTCATCATATTTAATATTTGGTTGCATATCCTTTGCATGCCATGACGTCCTCATGTCTGTGACCCAACAACACCAAAATACTCTTGACATCTTATTTTCAGGTACTCTTGCAAGCGATACTATAACCTCTCTGCATTTGAATGGATCTCTATGGGAATTGGGGGGGTGGGACTATATTTTAAGCTGTAAATTACATGAGAATAGTATGGAACACATGGTTGGCTAAATGGCTGTAAGTCATCAAGGTTCTGAGATATCAAACTAGCCTCAAACCATCACTCTGCTGCCAGATATGCAGTAAATATGGATGGATCACTTTAAGGGTTGATTCTCCTGATTAATTTTCCTATTGAACTCGAACGAAAAATTAAAGTTTATGTTTTATTTAAGTTTATGTTAATTTGTCCAGTTACCTTTGGTGCCCTAAAATGGGGGGACTGTGTAAAAATGGCTGCAATAGCTAAATGGCTCACCCAAAATAGATGTAAAAACCCTCAAATTAAAGCTGAAAGTCTGCACTTTAACCTCATATTCACTGTAACATTTCAAATCCAATGTGGAGGAGTACAGAGCCAAAACTACAAAAAATGTGTCACTGTTTTAACATTTTTGGAGTGCCCTGTATATGCACAGACAGGTGTGCACACACAGACACACACATCACAGACATGCAAACACACACGCACACACACTCACACCAAACCAGCCAAGATAGCAGCACTGCTAAGAAAGCAAACAGCAGACTGTCATCCCAAAATTTCCTATGCGAGTGACAGCAAACATCTGGGATTAGTGCAACTGAACATATCCAGATTCATATGGAGAGAGGCTTGTTGAGGAAAATGACAGCGTCAGCTAGGAGTCCGCTGATACATTAAACACCAAAACCAGTGCTAAACAGCTAAAGCGGCATCCAGCCCAAACCACTCAAACAGTCAGCGTCTGTTTAATGAGCTTTCCATCACTGCTGAGAAACTGAACGATGTGGAAATCTTCTCAATAAATCCCCAGCTCACGTCCAAGTAGCTGGTCAAGATTTCAGTGCCAAAGCATTTGTGCAGAACTGTAGTCCCTCATTAGCCGAGTCTCCATTTACAAAATGTTATTTAATTATTTTCAGTCACAGCTTCATACAGAGGTGAGGTGAGGGAGCCAGTGAACCCCTTTAAACCCCTGTCCTTTAGAGGTAGCTTTTTTAGCTTATTAGCCTCAGTGTTTGTAGGCACTGTGCCTCGTCCTGTCAGTACAGTACCCATGCCTCGTGAACTATAGCGGGTGTCGCAATCCGCCCACCCCCTGCAACAAACTTCAACAAATTTTGTGACCAAACACAGAAGGAGGCCATTGAGGATCACCATGGTGACTGGCGCTTCCACTTTTGACACCGTCGACGCTGCGGCGGCTTTTGGGTGTGGGGGGGGGGGGGGGGGGGGGGCGGGGTGTATGGCGCAACGACGTCTCTAATAATTTGCCGGCGCTAACAGTGACAGCCTACAAAGTGGCTCAAACGCGTGACAGCTGTCAGACCTCGCCGGTGGTCGGACAGACCAGAGTAAAAACGAGGCAAATCTACTGCACGTCTCAGTCCCTTTGAAAGCCCAAGCCAAGGTGTCAGTCCATTTCAGAGCCCGAATCAAGGTCTCAGTCCCTTTCAAAGCCCAAACCAAGCAGCAATGCTGTTAGATATCACATGCTGGTGGTATACATGGGGCTCTGAGTCATCTCTCATAGTTTCAGCTGACATTGTAGCAAAGCTACTTTCTACTCAGAGACAGAACAGAATACGGTGACAGATCAACTATATCACCCCATGTGGGGACAGGGTGTGGGACAGCCGGGTAGGGGCGGTGACAGATGGGTGGGTAATTCCCTTACCAGCATAAAATTCCTGCCCACGAATGTGGAATGTGGTAGGGGCTGAAATGTAAAAGTAAAAAAAAAAAGAATACAAGAATGACAGAGGAATAGAGGGAGGAAGGTGGAGAACGAGGGACAGAGAAAGAGAAAGTGACAGAAATAATATAAACAAAGCAATGGAGAAACAGAAAAATAAAATGACTGTAGAAGAAAACAAAGGCGACACAGCCGTTAAGTAATAACGAGTATCGTTTCTTTCCTCCTTCCTTTCCAGTTCATTAAAATATATATTTAAATCTTATGTACACATATCAAAGTCTAAATATCTACATGTAATTCTCTTCTACAATTGCTTTCTCTAGATCTAAGAGGAAAAAGAACATGTCCCTTTCACATTTACAGGGGGATATTTCTAGAGCGCACTTTCATAGAGTACCAAATTATATGTCTAATAAAAAAGAACAAAAAAAATCATAACTTAATTTGCCTGCTACAGGAATAGCAGTGACAGCCGTGAAAATTATTTTACAACTAATACAGTGTGTTCTTAGGGAAACTGGTCTAACCACTAATATGGCTCTCTAGCTTGTGACACTAATTATCGCTACATGCACAAGACCACGACCTCTATCAGCAGCTACTTATTGGGCTATTCTGTAGATTGTATATGCAGGGCTATGGCTAGCAGCCTTACCATTGTTCCAGTGGTAATGATCAATGTTATTCAGAACTGTTAAAAAAGAACAAGGGAGAGGACAGAGGGGTGGAGTATGATGAAGGGATGAAGGAGAGCAAGGGGATCTGCAAGATGGGCGTGATCGGCGAGACTGGGTCAAGTTTGTTATGCTACTTTACAAATTGTGCGGTATCATTGCATTTCACACTGACAACGGTCAAACTCTGTGGTTTAATATCTGAGTGAACTTGCATTACCCTATACAGCTAACACTTTATTGCGGTCTAATCTCTGAGCAAACTAGTCTTGGTGTATACAGCTAATACTTTGCAGTGGTCTAAATAATGAGTGAACCGGCATTGTTGTACACAGGGAATTCACTAACTCAGGTCTGGTTAACTGCTGTAAAACAAAAACGTGAATAAACCCCAACCCTGCCCATTGATTTCAGTGCCACACCAGCTGGGATGGCGGTCCAGAAGCGGGTTTCTGGTTCTAGTTCCCACTACTCAAAGTGTCTGGCGAGCCTTACCCTCCATGGCGTACTTCATGTCCTGGGCGAACAGGGTCCACATGACCTCAG